>MU004366.1:0-154599 GCA_010405375.1 Lophiostoma macrostomum CBS 122681 | reverse complement strand
TAAGCCTCTCTTATTAGCCTACTTAGTCGAGCTTATAACCTACCTCTAAAAGAGCTAAGGCTTGGTCCTAATTAAGAAAGGCGACTTCTTCCCTCTATTCTAGAAGGCCTAGGTAAGCTCCTTTAAGGAGGAGATAATACTTAAGTCTTTTAAGGTAACTAGTATATTACTATTTAATCTAGAGGTTATACTTAAAAAATTTACTAAAACTATCTAGAATAAGTAAGAATTATA
This sequence comes from Lophiostoma macrostomum CBS 122681, assembly GCA_010405375.1. Taxonomy (NCBI): domain Eukaryota; kingdom Fungi; phylum Ascomycota; class Dothideomycetes; order Pleosporales; family Lophiostomataceae; genus Lophiostoma; species Lophiostoma macrostomum. The sequence continues at coordinate 154,365 of MU004366.1, read as the reverse complement.
AGAAAGCTCTATATTAGTACTTAGTAGATCTAACTAGTATAAACTAGATTGCCTTATATAATCTATAGTAGAGAATTAGAGTAAAAAGGATATATAAAAGCTTAGTTACTTACTTTACTATATCTTAGTTTAAAATAAGCTGCTTCGCTATAAAATTAATAGGCTTAAGGAGGTGCTGTTAGTTAAGAAGAAGTATAAGAAGAAAGGCAAGCTTCTTAACCTTTAGCAACATTAAGAGTACTATAGAGAGGTAGTCTTCTAGTCTCTAAGGAAGGTTAGGGAGGCTTATATATATTAGTCTATAAAAGTATAAAAGGATAAAGAGTAGATGCTTTAAAAAGCTAAGATAGCTAAGCTTAGAAAGGCAGCTAAGCTATATAAGAAGAAAATTGCAGAGGAGAAGTATATAGCGCGGGAGGTAGGTAAGGTAGCTAGAAAGAAGAAGAGAACTAAAAAGGTAGTAGAGCGTGCTTGCTAGAAAGAGGCCTGTAATATAGAAAAGACTCTAAAATCTACTTAAAAGGGAAAGAGAAAGGCCTTATAGTTATCTATATAGAGCAATAAGCGTTAGAAATATATAGTTAACGCTAGAGTTATAAAGAAGGCCTTAGGTACTATATTAGCAGCTCTAACTAAGACTACGCGGTAGGGCTATAATATTAAGCTTCTAAGTAAATATAAATAGCATAAATTAATTATAAGCGTTAAAATAGTACTCTACTAGAAAATCTTATAATAGTAGCTTTAGTGCGTAGCTCTATAGCCTTAATTTTGGTACAGCTGTTATGGTATTAGGGTGCGTATCACGCAAAGATGCGCATCACGCGCACGGACACGTTAACGTGTCGGATCAGTAAGCTGGCCACCCCACCAAGATCGCGACGCGTCCTTTAACGACACCTACCATAACCTTAATACAACGCGCTCTAGCGCTCTAAAAAGAAGGTAGAATAAGCCTTGCTATTGCCTCTATTTAGAAACGCCCTACTATATCTTATTAAGCTATTACAGCAGCCTATAATATATATAGATTAACCTTAGAGACGCGTCTTTAAGGTATCTATTCTAGACACGAGATATAGTTAATATACTAACGTCTATTAGAAGTTAAGGAATAGACTCTAGTAGAGTAGATTCTAGACCTTAACTAACGAGGATTTCTACTATAGATTATCGACGTATAATAGATAGTAGACAATCTACTTACTACGCGCGGCTAGAAGCCTCCTCCTTAGCCTATTAGCTAGAAGTAGGTATTACGCTTTGTTAATTACTAGCTAGAGCTCTAGATAAAGTAGAATAGGAAGTTCAACTTACAGCGGGCGAGGTATAAGGATCCAGTTACAATTAGCGCGTAGTTTAAGCTTATTTAAGAGATATATCTTATATATAGAATACTAGATAAAAATATCTATAATTTTAATAAGATAGGATTTATAATAGAAGTTGCAGTAATATTAAACGTTATTACTAGCTCTAATATAGTAGGCCGAGTAATTACTATATAGCTAGGTAATCGCGAGTAGGTTATAATAATTAAAGGCGTTAGCGCGTCTAGCTAGGCTATCCTACCTTTTATTATCCTGCTAGGTAAGCTATATTAGGCTAGCTAGTATATAGACCTACCTACTAACTAGATACTAGCTATAAGCAATAATAGCTAGACGACTAACTAGCTTAGCCTTAAGTAGCTTAAGTACTTTAATAGATATACAGCGTCCTATATAGCTAGGGCCTACTACCTACTTATACTAGACGGCTATAGTAGCTATATAATACTAGAATTTAATTAGTATTATAAGAATAATAAGATTATTATACTCTATATACTAGCTTATATATTATATCTACTATAGCCGCTTAATATTAGCTACTTCTTACCTCTTAAGCGCGTGTATAGATATAAGATTTAGAAGCTTACACGATAAGACGTCTTCTATATTAATAAGTAGGACTTTCTATAGATCTATCTATATATCTAAGTAATAGTATTTATATAGTAGAATATCTAGATAGGCTTCTAAGTAGTAGAACTAGTCCCTACCTATCTAGAGCGCGTCTTATTATTGCTTATAGTAGTTAGAATACTATCTCTATAAGGGATAGCAGCCGACGCTAAGGTTATATAGACGTTAGAGATACTATATACTATTACTTAGCTAGAGTAGTAGGCTTAACTTATCTAGAACCACCTTAGTTAGCCTTCTTAGAGTCCTACTAGCTAAGCTATCCGCTAGCTTACTAAGGGTTACTAGCTAGCTATAAATCTTATAATAATTCTTATAGCTAAAGTTAGTAAGCTTTAATAAACAAGTCAGCGCTAATAGTATAAGAAGTAATAGCGGCGACAGTATATAGCCTCTAGAGGCGCTCTATAGGCTTAGAAAGGTTAATTACTTACTATAGCGATAGAAAGGGAGGCCTAGAAGGTAGAGTAGATAGGGTAGCTAGATTAATAATAAGTACTACTAATATATAGTAAGTGCTATAAACAAGGCTATAAGAGAACTTAATATACTACTAGATAGCGCGTATCCTATAAATTAATTCCTATTATCTTCTATTATATAGTTATTAAGCTATTATATAGTAAAGCGTCGCGATTTTGGTAGGGCTAGCTACTAACTAATCCTAGCTACTGACTAATCCAACACGTTAACGTGTTCTACCGGTTATCCGGCCATACTAGTTATCTAGCTACTCTACTAGAATCGCGACACTTTATAATATAATAGCTCTATAACTATATAATAGAAGATAATAGAAATAGATTTATAGAATACGCGCTATCTAAAAGTATATTAAGTTCTTTTATAACCTTAAATATAATACTTGCTATATATTAGTAGTACGCGTTTCTATCTAGCTAGTCTAGGCTACTCTACTTACTAGGCCTCCCTTTCTACTACTATAGTAAGTAATTAACCTTCCTTAGCCTTTAGAGCTCCTCTAGTAGCAATATATAGTTGCTGCTACTGCTACTTATACTAGCGGCGCTATATAGCTTGTTAAAGCTTCTTATTTTTAAGTATAAGAATTATTACTAAAGTTAGAGCTAGTTAATAACCTTTAACTAGCTAGTAGATAGCTTGAATAGTAGGACTCTATAAGCCGCGAGGATGCAGCTTGTCTATAAGGCGAGCTTGCTTCTTAAGCTAGTAAATAGTCTACAGTATCTCTACTATCTATATACTCTTAGGCTTAGCTACTATTACTAGTAGTAATAGTATTCTAACTAGTATAAGCAATAATAAGATATATTCTAGATAGGCAGGGACTAGTTTTATTATTTAAAAGCCTGCCTGGATATTCTTCTTGCTAAATACTATCTCTTAGATACCTTAGTATATCTCTAGAAAGTCTGCCTTATCTATATAATAGACGCCCTATTATACAAGCTTCTAGATTTAATAACTATACGCGAATTTTAGAGGCGAGAAGTAACTAATATTAAGCAGCTATAAGTAATATAATAAATAAGCTAGTATATAGAGAGTTAAGATCTTATAATCTTTATAGTATAAGTCGAATTCTAGTATTATATAGCTACTATAGCCGTCTAGTATAAGAAGCTAGTAGGCTTCTATAGTATAGGATACTATATACTTTTTAAAGTACTTTAGCTACTCTAGGCTAAGCTTATTAGTTATCTAGCTATTAGTGCTTATAGCTAGCTTCTAGCTAGAAGCTAGTTATTAGTACTAGCTAGCCTAATATAGCTTGCCTAGCAGGATAATAAAAGGTGGAATAATCCTGCTAGACGCGCTTACAGCTTTAATAGCTGTAACCTACTTACAATCGCTAGGCTAGATAGTAACTACTTGGCCCTCTATATTAGAGCTAGTAATAACTTTTAAAGTTGCTGTAACACCTATTATAAAGCTAGTCTTATTAAAATTATAGGTATTCTAGTCTAGTATCCTATATTTTAGACGCGTCTCTTAAACTAACTTAAACTACGCGCCAATTATAGCTAGATCCTCGCACTTCGCTCGCTGCGAGTTCAGCTTCCTATTCTACTTTATCTAGAGCTCCTACTAAGTGTTAATAAATCGCGATACCCAGTTCTTGCCTATAGGCTTAGAAGGAGGCTGTTAGCCGCGTTTAGTAAGCAGATAATCTGCCATTCAGCGTACGTTAATAACTAGTAGCAGAAATCCTTATTAGTCAAGCTCTAGGATCCAGGCTACTAGAGACTGCTCCTCTAGAGTATCTAGCTTTTATTTCTATAGGTTAGCAATAGCTCGCGGTTAAGAGCCGCGGACACAGTCTTAAAGCGTAGATTAAGGGACGTTATATAATTATACAGCTTAGCAAGAGCTTAATTTCTAATTATTCTAAATTGCATGCTTTAAAAGAGCTAGTCTACCTTCTTTTTAAAGCTATAGAGTGTGCTGCGCTAAGGTTATAGTGGGTGTTACTAGACAGTGTTTCGCGATTCTGGTGGGGTGGCCGGATGACTGGTGTGGCCGGATGACCGGTGGAACACGTTAGGTCAGCTCGCTTAGTCATCAATTTCCTCAACACATCTGCTAGGCTGCGGACAGTCCAGGACTCTGCAACATGTCCTGTCTAGGCCTTCAAAGTGCTCCGTATGCCGTACGGGCGACTCTTTGGGATTCTTGCTCGCATTTTCACCTTCCATTATGTTGCTACTCTCTGTCAACGTAACCCGCCCGTTAGATTAGCCCACAGATTACACGTCTTAGGACCGACAGTATCCGTACCGACAATACCCGTAGAGCTTTGTTGATAAGCCTCAACCTGACTTGTTTTTCTTGTAACCTTAGAATATAGATTATATCTACACATGCGCCCCTAGCGACTCTGTTACAAACCTTCCCTCGCGGGAGCACTTTGACTTCGGCAAGAACATCTCCTGTTTTGTCTCAAAGCTCTTCACGCATTCTCTTCTACACGACGCCGCTAGTTTCTATGTCCGAATTTGTACCTTGCGAGTTCCGCGACGAAAACGGCGATAAATGCAGTGGCAAGGCCAAATACAAGCTCGATCAATGCATGTGGTGCGACATCCATTTCTGTGTCAACCACAAACCACGGAGGTTTCACAGCTGCATCGAAAGTTAGTGCTGCAGGAGAGGGATCCATTAGTCAAATGCAAGTCGGTGATCTGCCCATGAAAATTTTCCTTTCCAGAAGCTTCACCTACCATAGTTATATATGAGACGCCTCGAATGAATAGCAGCTTTGATAAGCCTGTCGGATTTGACTGTGATTCTGAGCATGGAGCTTTTCACCACTATTCTTGAGACATGGTAGGACCTCCGGGGAGCGCCTTCTGAGTCAAAAGTCTGGGAACCTAGTGATGGTCGTTTCCAGAAAGGAGAATGCAGGAAGACGATGAATGAGTACAAGAAGGTATAATGCCGAGCAATAATGCGTCCGCGATGATGTGAGATGGCAAGGTGGTAACGAAAATCTCGGCGTGCATGCCTTGTTCGCTTAGCCCGCAACTTACTTGGTATTAATGAGGAACATCCTACCTAGGTAAGCACTTTGTTAAACTTTGTAGGATGCGGGCTGTGTGTAAGTGTTGACCTCGCCGAGTATTCCTTGATAAACCCAGCTCCTTAGTAGGGCTTCGGCTGGCCGTATGCCGTGCTGGTGGCCCTGCGAGGTTTCTTCCTCATACTTTCACCATTCATTTATGTTTGCTACCACATGTCAACGTCACCCCTCTGTCAGAACACCTCTCAGGACCGACGATACCCGTGCAGCTTTGTTCATAAATACTCTTCAACCTGACTTTCTATTCTTGCAACGCAAGGGTTTCGCGAAAGCACTTCTACATTGCCAATAACCTTCCCCCTTTTGTCTCAAAGCCTCTCTACATCTACACATTTCGTTTCTACATATCGTCGCCGCTGCTGGTCACCATGCCTAAAGATAAACCTTGCCGTTTCCACTACGACAACGGCGATGTATGCGGTGGGCAGACCTCGAGATGGTTCAGTAAATGCCAATGGTGCGACGACCATTTCTGTAGCACACATAGAGACCTAGAAGCTCACAAGTGCTTTTATAGTCGAGGACGCGCTAGTTACACAGAGCGATTAACGTTTGGCAGATAAGAGCTTTGAATTGTTAAGTCTTTGTTCTTTGGTTGTTGGGTGTTGTTGGTGAGAACCCATGGTACTCATGATGGCCCAAATCTGGGTGCGTCCAAACTTCTCCGTGGATGAGGGATGAGTGGGCAATTTTCGAAGACATGTTTTTTTATGGACAGCAGCAGCACAGGGATCACACTTTCTTATATACTCAAGGGCGCGCTGTGAATGCAAGACGGTACTAACATGTTGGTTGAGGGAGTTGGGGAAGGACAGCAGCAGAACACAGACTGATTATAATCCTGGAAATTTGTATCCCTCAGCTATGCATAGGCTTAGAGGCAATCAACGTTACGGGTTTATGAGAATCAAGCATCCTCACCGATGACACTAGAGGCTTCATCGCTACACATTTTACCTGTAGTGTACCCAGAACCTGCCTGGGCCATGCGTGCAGACATGATCTCAGGTCCGCGTATTGCTCGGAGCGCAAAGTGTAAAGCTCTCATTGTCATCGTTACCGCTTCAGCATGAGGTGCGTCCCAGGTGCTACATCGCCATACGCTGGCGCGTTAATCACCACCACGCTTCTCCCACTCTGTCACCTGAACGCTCGAGGTCATGTCTCAAAGTTCACAGACGAGTGAGATTGTATGCTATTACTTTGAGCATTCTGTGCTTACCAGATCTATGACACGAATCTGATTTTACATGTGCGATCAAAGACTAAGAGAGAAGCTGATCCCTCTGCACCGCACCGACCACATCGCGGTTTCCTCAACTCTCCTCCCTCCTGCTTCCTTCCCTCAGGTCCAGCGCAGCCGTCGCGCCGCCGCCTGCACTTTCTCAATCGTCCGTTGGCCTGGCACACACTTGCTTGTCGCGTCCTTATAAGCATGTTTACTCTCCAGCAGCTCCATCTCTTCTGCACTCCACTCCATTGTCAACCAGGAGCATCAATTGGAGCCAAGCTCTTCTATTCTTCATCCCCGTTAGTCCGTACCCGAGCATTTTACGTTGCTGCCTTCTGTCTATTCTTCCCTTCTCGCCAATCCATCACCTTGTTCATAAGCCATCATGATCAAGTCAGCACTCACCTTCACAAGCCTTGGACTAGGAGCCGCAGCCTCTGCTGTTATCCCCCGCGGCAGCGAGTCGAGCGGCGGCTGGGGATTTACCTTGACTGGACATGGATGGTCAACTGCCAGTGGCGGCGTCGGTCAGCTCGTCGATGGACAGAACCGATTCGGCGGCCATCTTCCTCAAGGCAAATACATCATCAAGGACGGCTACGTCTACGATAGCCATCATCGTGGCTGCATTCTCACCCCACCAACTACCCAGTGGCAGTGCGATGCAGGTGCTTCTCGTAAGTCTCGGCCCTTCAAGAGTCTAACCCAACGACCACTAACATCTCCAGCAACGCCCGGCTTCCACATTGGCTGCGATGGCTACTTCAAGCACCTGGGCAACCACATCTTCTACGCCTGTCCCGTCAATGATCACGGCGAGTGGAACATCTACCTTTACCCTGTCGCCAACCAGCACAAATGCGTCCCAATCACGCTCACGGCCACGCCACCTCCAGTGTGTTCTACCCCACAGCCGCCGCCCTCTCCGGCCAAACTTGACTGCGGTGGTCACAACTGTGGCGGCTACCTGCCTCCGGCACCTCCGTTACCGACTCCGCCAACTCCCTGCGACCCAAAGAAGAGTGATTCATGTGCCGCTCCATCGCCCTCACCTTCCACTTGCAAGGACGGGGGTGATTGCGGTCATCCATCCAAGCAATGCCCAATGGAGCTCACTGGCGATTGGGAGTTTCCCCACCTCATCGTTCCCGTCTCCAGCAGCAAGCCCGACTATGCTTTCGGCAACAAACTGAACGGCTACTTCAAGCCTGACGTCTGCACCATCTTCAACTTCGACGTCCACCCCGACTATGCTGGGAAGACGTGTTCTGTCATCTTCCTACTTCCGGAGAAATGGCAGCTGGAGACCAGCACCTACTCGTACAAGGGTGAAGGTAATGTATCGTTCCTCAAGCTTGACGAGCCAGCTACCGCGAAGACGACCTGGAACAACAAGCCTCATGCGCAGGAAGTCGGCAAGAAGCCCATCAGGCCGGGCCAGAAGATCCATGTCTGGAGTGGTCCTTGCCAGGCCGGCGAGAAGGTGGCCTTCGCAGGCTGTGCAGATGGCACTTTGGAACTGGAGTATTTCCAGGATTTCAACCCGCAGCCTATTGGCTTGTACATGGCTGTATGCTAGGGGGTGAGATGCTGCTGTTGTTGGAGGGTGAATGACTGAGAGGGAGGAGCCATTGTCAATGTTTGTTTGTTTCTTTCGGCTGTTGCCTGAATAGAGTTTCCAGCAGTAATTGACTGTTTCGTCACTTCCACTTCTGTGCTTTCCCTGTTGATGGGCACTTGCTGTTCACAGTGCAGTGGTTTCCTGCACGGGCTTATTCATCCGAGCTCCACGCTAGCGCCGCTGACAAACATGCACCCGAGTTTACATGCTCGACGGATGCGCATAACACGTCGATATCTACCAATGAGCAGACCAGCTTATCTATCCGTCAATATGGAGCCTGCCGCTATTTCGTTCAGCAGCTTATTCACGTCAAATTCACGATCCAGAGGTGGCTTCCGAGGAGCTGGTGTCGTCATAGCTCAAATTTGGCGGACCCTTCAACCATCATTACGTGCCTCTTCATTAGGCACTTCGCCGCGAAACGATCCTCGCTGGGATTCACGGGCGACTCCCTGGTGACATACGTTTCCAGAATCTCCAGCAGACTGAAGCCCGCCATTGTCCAACCGGACTGAAGCAGTCTGTAATCTTTCAATCCACCTCCTCTCGCCCCACAACCAATCAGATAGCGCATTGGCCGAACATCTCCGAACTCGCTTGAGGCATAATGCAAGAAGAGGATTATGAGGTTCTCAGAAGCGAGGCCGACGCGGAGCCTCGAGAATACTCAAGATGGGATCCGAACCGGCAATTCCGGCGGGAGTACGAACAGAGACACAGCCATGATCCTGCGTATCTAGAGACCGTTTCCCACAATGCAAGCGAACCCGCTTCACACCCGCCCCCCGCCCTGGGGACAAAAGAGGCAGAAGAGCCACTTTCAAGACACTCCACCTCCTCGAGCTCGTCCTCGACCTCTTCGGCATCCTCCGTCTCCACCCGCACGCCTCGACTTGAGGAAATCCACACACAGCCTCTGAGCGATGGCATTGATCGAAGGCCTACAGTCGGCACCGTGTCCACGACAGGATCTATATATCGGCATCCCACAGAGAACCATCCCGAAGCCATTCGCCGAATCGAAACCCATCGCTCGCAGCACCAGGCCACCGTGGGAGCAGTAGTCTCGCGGCGCTCCACTGCGAAACCGAAGAGGCCTCTCCCAAGCATTGGAGCGGGGAAGCCGTACCCGCCGCCTCTGCCGGAACGAGAAGAGTATGTGGTTGAATACGATGGTGTGGATGATCCGCTGCATGCGCAGAACTGGCCAATGAGCAAGAAGATGTACATTGGTGCGATCCTCGCGTTTGATGCATTGAGTGCCACCATGGGGAGCAGCATATTCAGCGCCGCCATTGGGCCTGTAAGCCGGCAATTCCACGTTGATAGCGAAGTGGGGACACTGGGGACAAGTTTCTTCGTGTTCGGGTATGCGTTTGGGCCGCTCGTATGATGTCCCTCATCCTTGATGAGCCGATGACTAACCTGTTCAGATGTGGGCTCCTTTCTCCGAGTTGTACGGACGCAAGCCACCCATCATCGTTGGCGCATTCGGCTTTTCTGTCTTTAGTATCGCGGTCGCAGTGGGCAAAGATCTGCAGACTGTTCTGATCTGCCGCTTCTTCGCTGGTCTCTTCGGTTCTTGCCCTTTGGCTGTCGTTGCGGCGGTCTTTGCGGACATGTTCGACAACAAACTGCGCGGTCTCGCTGTCGCCGTATTCTCAGTTACGGTCTTCATGGGTCCTCTGCTCGCTCCTTTCATCGGTGGTTTCATCACGGAAAGCTATCTTGGCTGGCGCTGGACCGAGTACATCAGCGTACGAAAATTTCTACTACAAGGTGCCTCTTGGCATAGATTTGTGAAATGCAACCTGGGTAGCGTTTCAACAAGCTTGCTAAGGGAACCTATCTTCTTACCCCCCTTTAAGAATAGTTACTGACCTTGTATCCAATTCTTTAGTCAATCATGGGTTGGGCGAGCTTTGTGCTGCTTTTGTTCTTTATGGAAGAGACATATCCGCCTGTGGTTCTCGTCAGCAAGGCTGCAGAGCTAAGAAGACGCACGAAGAATTGGGGGATCCATGCCAAGCAAGAGGAGATTGAGGTTGATTTCAAGGAATTGATGGTGAGGAACGTCAGCAGACCCATGCGCATTCTCTTCACCGAGCCTATCGTCTTGCTAGTCACCATCTACATGAGCTTCATATGTAAGTTCTGTCTCTGCCAGATTCGAGTCAGGTATTGACCGTCACAGATGGACTACTCTACCTCTTCCTCACGGCCTATGCCCTCGTTTTCGAAGGCCAGTATGGCTGGAGTCCGGGTATCTCGGGGCTCGCATATTTCGGGATGGTGATAGGGGAACTGATAGCCTTTGTCGTCATCTGGCTCGACAATCCACGCTATGTCAGGAAGCTAGAAGCCAACAACAACATTCCTGTCCCCGAGTGGCGGCTTCCAATTGCGATGGTAGGAGGTGTTCTCTTCGCTGGTAAGTCGGTGTGTCTATATTTATTTATTGCACCGGGAACTGACCATGAAAGGTGGGCTCTTCTGGTTCGGCTGGACTGGATACACAGGACGCGTACACTGGATCGTACCCGTTCTATCCGGCCTCTTCACTGGTTTTGGAATTTTCTCCATCTTCCTATCTCTACTCAACTACATCGTCGACGCCTATCTCATGTTTGCCGCGTCCGCCATCGCCGCCAACACATTTATGCGAAGTCTATGTGGTGGCGTTTTCCCGCTGTTCGCGACGTATATGTTTAATGGCATGGGCATCCAATGGGCGTCTACCGTACGTTTACCACACCATCATCCCCTCATATATGATTTGTGCTAATGCGAAACCAGTTACTGGGCTGTATCGCCCTCGTCGCTGTCCCGATGCCGATCCTGTTCTACCTGTACGGCAAAAAGATTCGCGGCAAGAGCAAGTTTGCACCTGCACCGGATATTGCGCAGGATAAGAGGAGGGATGAGGAAGGTAGGTTGGGCGGTAGCGATGAGAGTATGAACGGAGAGGCGGAGAAGGAGAAGAGTCGGGAGGGATCGGTGGCGAGGTAGGACGTGGGAAGGAAAATAGATCTAACGTGTTGCCAGTATCCTGATATTGGGGTTGTCTATCGTAGGGGTGGGCTTGGGGTTCAGCTTGCAAATTTGCAGAGAGGGTGATTGAGAACAGATAGACGTTCACGCTTGGTATCAGGTGGAAACATTTCTGCGACTTCTAGCGACTGCGGGAGCATGTTTGGTTGGGCTTCTGTGGACAAGTGCTTTGCATTCTTGTGGATGGGGTATTGTGTACATACCGGTACATTTGACATGGCCTTCCTCGTCATCTGTGATCCTATATTCACCCGGCTCCTTACATCCAACCCGTATCGCTGCAGATTATTCATGTGCGAACCGTCAAAGTAGAGTAGAGCCCCTGCGGATCCCATTGGAACGCACAGGCTGCCCAAAAGTCAAACTGCCCGATTAGGCAAGTCTAAGCAAGCTAGCGAAAAGTGTGGATTGCGGTTGCTGCAGCACCCGTGGACAGCATCAGTGCAGTGACACGTGGCACACGGCACACAGCGTCGTGTATACGTTTCGGGATATGAGGCATCACGGACGGGCGAGGGCAGCCTTGAGACTCTAGACGAGTGGAAAGATGGTCGCAAGACTCGCATACCAGACTTGGGTGAATGGATGAAGCGGAGAGTTTGGACTTGCAGCGGTATGTACGAATAGCATTACTTTACTGGTCAAGTACTCTTGACGGACTGACGTGGGAGGCTATGTGTTACCACAGCCTCTGTCTTTGTCCTTTTTTCTATAGTATGTATGTGCGCCGCCGCCAATGCCAATGCCTGCTATGCTATGTTATGCAATACGCCCATTGTGAGATCCTTCTCTGGACATGCAGACCATCCCACAACAACAACACATCATGAGCGCTTCGCAGCGAGTTCTTCAAGCTTGGCAACCTGCCGCCTCAGCATGACGACTGCGCCAAGGCTGATTCTTCGAAGACCGTCTCTTTCTCCCTCACCGCCGCCTTCGCTCTTTTCTAGAATGTCCTTTGCGGCTGCGATGGCCTTGTCGAGCAGTCCTGGGGCTTCATCTTCTTTGCTCTGGTATAAATACTGCAACTCTAACGTGAAGGGATCGATGGCAGCGTCGTTGGTCAAAGCGTGAACGATGAATGCGCGGGCGCGGAAGTAAGCACGCTCCGTGTATAGCGCAGAGCTCAGCTTGGTTTCTGGGGCTTCCCGATGCACGTCGTAACCGGCTTCGTTGTAGTAAGGTTCCTTGACGAGCACCAATCCCATTATCGAAACGAGAACCTGTAGGAGTGTGGATTTTGCAGGTGACCACGATTCGTTGCGTTCATCGGCATGCCATGTACCCAGCAAACTGAGACAGATCTTGCCGTCTTCGTATAAATTGGGGTTGACTGGGCCGTTGCCATTCGTCCAGCTGTGGAAGAAAGCTTCAGGTGGCCCTGACGGGTAGTTGGAAGGGAGGTGGAAGTCAATTATAAACGGAGCGTATTCGTAGGGTGTGTCGTGCGGCCCGATCATGAGCACGCGGATGAGGTCCAGCCGAGACTCCCAGGTACGGAAGAAGATGCCAGGAGGCAGAGAAGAGCGAAGGATTTTGTGCTCTTTAGCAATACGTTTCATTAATGAAGAGGCGGAGGTGGATGGCTGTGTATTGAGGTAGTGGTGGTTTGTAGGCGGTGGGGTATCGAGGACAACAAAGGATAGGAGGTGCTCTGATTCAGAGTTCGCAGTAGATATTACAGGCTCCGGTATTGATACAGATGCGTCTTTAACAACAGGAGACGAACTCCTAGGCGCTGGAAACAGCGGTTCGGGGTCATTCATCTCGGTATCTTGGGAATACTTGCGCTCACCATCGGAATGTGCTTCAGGCGTCGTCTTGGAGGTGTCGATGGCATCCTGTGCTTCGAGATCTGGCATGGATTCATCATCGTCAGTATCTTCGTCTTCATCTTCAGTGGACCAGTCTTCATCATCGTAGTTACCAATCATGGCCTCACCGTCCACACCCTCGTACTCAATCCACATCTCGTTGAAAGAGTCAAGGTCAGAAGCGCCGTCGTCAGACTCCTCTACAGAGTCGCCATCCATGTGTGGCATGAGATCAAACTGACTGGCCATGTCGCTACTGTAGACGAGACGGACGCGCTCAGCGGGAATCCGGACGTCTTGCACAGGTTCCGCAGCACCTAGCCGAACGGTAACCAGACCATCCAAGCCCAGGTCGATGACTTCGCCGAACCAGTCGACATGGGAATCGTTTGTACTTGATGTAGGGCCAACGTTGGCGTCTTCCGTGTCGCTCCTTTCGGCAAAGTGTATTATCACAAAGTCTCCTCGGCGGCGTGTCAAGCTGGGCGTTGATCGGATATCGTACAAGCTGACGTCCTCACTCCCGTCACTCAATGTTCCAGTGCTGGAAGGCGGTATCAGATCGTCGCCCATGAACCGGATATCGGCGGATTCAAACCATCGCACGCTTGCGATGCGGTCGCGAGATTTGACGCCCTGCACCACCCCCACCCTGGCAGGCTCGAAAGTCCAGAAGCCGTCTGGAGACTTCTCCTGCCGTTGCTCTTTGGTACATACAATCTCTCCAGGCCATACTTCGTCGTCGTCTTCGACATTTGGATCCGGTAACAGAAAAGGGCTTGCGTCTTCGGTGATGGAGAGATCCTGCCACTGGACCGTCACCAACGAGTGAGTCTGCATGACAATATAGACGTTCAAGTCGTAGCCCAGGCTCTCTGTCCTCGCTATCCGCGATAGCTTGCCTTGAGCATAGCCGTTTGGGAGTGTGTGTGTTCCGTCGTACTTGACAGCGGCTCCGGTCAGGTCCCTGAAACGGACGCGGTCACCAACAGCGACTTCGGTGACGTGGTATGATCGGTCCACGCCGTTTTCGAGGAGAGGGAGTGTGCTTGCCGCCCCAGCAGTAGCGTCGTAGAGGTGGAATCGTGGGCTGTCGATTTCGTCCAGACCGAGCTCTTCGGATGGCATTAACTGCGTGTCGTGGGCGGCCATTGCGTCGGACGATACAGGTCGGAATCTCTTCGTCAGCCAGTGTACGATCAGCCGCACCGTGCGCGTCTCGACGACCATGCCGTGGGGGCGTATAGTAGGATCGAAGGCGCCATATCGCCACCGTCCTCGTCGTAGGTTGCCCTTCTTGGTCTTGACGGTATCGCCCACGCTGAGCCGTTCGATGAGCGGGTCGTCCGGGTCCAGTTCATCCACGCTCTCGGCAATCACCACCGAGTTGTTGGACAGCTTCACGGCCACCTCGTCGATGACCTGCTCGATCTTGCCTATCCAGTCGCCGTATATCACGAGAGCGCCCTCAACATACTCGTGTGCGTTGAGCAGCTCCGTGGCAGGCACGACTCGTATGGACAGATCCTCGGTCAGGGACTGGGTGACCTGGCCGCCGTTGAACATGGTCGCGGGGAACAGGGTGCAGTAGCCCGTTGTGCCGATGACGGTTCCGCTCATCGGGCTCTTCGCGTCCCGCTTGACCACGTCGCCCACGTACAGGGCGCGGTCCAGCAGCTCCAGCTGTGCCTCGGGGATCAGCTCGGTCCTGAACTGCGTCTGCCACGACACCAGCACCGTCCCCCGCGGCGGGATGCCGGTCCGCATGAACTTGCTAAACTGCTCCCGGGAAATGTCGCGGTGGCGCTCGATGTCGTCGGCATAGTCGCGCTGCGGCCGGGGCTCGTGGGAATCGACGTCGCCAAAGCTGCGGTCGACGACGCCGACCATGTACTTGTCGTCTTTGAGGCCGACCGTGTCTTCCACGCAGAACTGCACGCGCGCCTCCGCCATGCCGGGCACGGTGCTCGCGGCGTCGAAGAAGGGTATCAGTCGGGGGGTGTATCGCGCGGTATTCTGTGTGTGTCGTGCGCCGCTGGAGTTGCTCGTGGTGCTCGCCGTCTGAACTGCAGCGTCCGGAGTGGTGGGGCGCGGGACGACGATGCGGCGCAGAAAGCGGTCTTCAAAGAGCGCCGCGAGCCAGCGTTCGACAAGAGTGGGCGGGGCAGCGTTGGTGAGGTTGTTTGTTGGATTATCTGGCTCCATGCAGCCGTGAGAAAATAAGTACGTCTATGCAGGGCCGCGCTGGGGGCTATGACTGAAGACGCGCAGGTGGCAGCTGTAGCCTGCATGTGAAAAAGAGGGTCCCCCGGTCCCACCCGCTACCGCCATTCCGGCCACTTTGACATGGCCATTGACGACAAAGCCCATATTTATAGCAGTGTCCAGCCATGGCCGATCCGCTCTACGAACTGCTGATTCCGTATTTCGACGCCCACGATGCCGCGAGCCAGTCAATCGAGCGCCCGCGCCCAGACGATGCCGTCACGGCCGCCTACCTCTCGCGGTTAACGACGCTCCCGCTCGCCGCCCTCTCCTCCTCCGAGCAGCAGTCGCTGTCGCAGAGCTCGCAGTCGATACTGCGCTCCCTCCAGGTCCTCTCGAAACGCTCGCACAAGCCCATAATCTCCTCCGCCGACCACCTGCTGAAGCTCCGCGAAACACTTCCCCACATCGGCCAGGATGCTGGGGCTATACAGAATGAGCTGCCAAAGCTGGAGGCCGCCGCCCAGAGCTTCTCGCAAAAGTACTCTAGGACCGCCGAGAACCCCATCCTAGACCGGCGGCGCAAGGCCATGCTGCTGTCGCGCAACATCGACCGCGTATCCGATGTCCTCGACCTGCCTACACTGCTGTCCTCTGCCATATCCTCGTCCACCGCGCCCTCCTCTACCACATCGGCCGCCTCAACGTCCCTGACCAACGCGAACTATGCGTCGGCGCTGGACCTTCACGCGCACATCAAGCGCCTGCACGCCCTCTACCCCAGCTCCGACCTCATCACGTCCCTGAGCGCTCAAGCAGAGCAGGAGATGAAGACCATGACCACCAACCTCATCACCTCCCTACAGTCACCCTCCATCAAGCTGGCAGGCGCCATGCGTACAATCGGTTGGCTGCGCCGCGTAGCCCCCGAGCTCGATGAATCCTGGTCCGCCAAGAGCATCAGCGCGACCATGTCCAGCGGAGAGGGGAGTCTGGGTGCACTATTCCTAGTGTGTAGACTCACGTGTCTGGAGACGATGCTGGAAGCGCTGGAGCCTTTGAGAGACTTGGCGGAGCAGGAGGGTGAACAACGGGCGAAAAAGGGAGGCGGGGGCTGGGGCCAGCAGACGGAACGCTATCTCAAGCGCTACATTGAGATATTCCGTGAACAGAGCTTTGCCATCATATCCATGTACAAGAGTATCTTCCCGTCTGCGTTGCCGGCCCCAGCGCCCGAAGACTCGTCGACCTCCGCACCGGCTGTCCAGCCAGTCTCGTCTTCGAAGGACGGAGAAAGGGCTGGGAGTGTGCTGCAGCCCATTCCCTCGGCCCTGGCCACATTTCCCATGCATCTAGTAGACATGCTATTTGACACGCTACGCACGTATCTGCCCAACATCTCAGATCGATCGAGTCGGGATTCCCTGCTCACCCAGATTCTCTACTGTGCAGGCAGCCTGGGGAGGCTGGGCGGCGATTTCAGCATGATGATAGCGCTGCTGGAGGAAGACTTGCGTGCTGAGCTTGGATACGCTGGTGGGGATGGTGACGATACAGAGGAGCAGGAGGTGGAAGAAGAGTGGGTCGAGGTCATGAAGAAACACAGGGTCCAGGCTAGTAGGCTGGAGCTGTTGGCTTCTGGCGTTGGGAGTGGAGTGGGGAGGGTCACGAGTCCGGGGGATCGGGGTGGGAGTCCAGGACGATAAAGGCATTAGATATAGTGAAGACATGGAACATGGCTAGAAATGGCACGTGTTTGCAATTTCATATACTCGGAGACAATTTGCATTCGAGTGGTGGAAATCTAGTGAAGAGAAAGTTGGATCAATGATAGGATGATACTACCTCATGAATATATTGGTCAAGGCATGTACGCCAGTCCATTTGGGTATCTAAGTCACTAACGCCGCTAGCACTTCACTCATACTCGATCTCAACCCCAAGGATCGAGTCCGGTATATCCACAGACCAAATCGTATTTCTCGCACGCGCCGCCCTCTTGATATCCTTGTACCGTACGTCCCCCTTGTATCGCTGCCACAGCCATTCGCCATCTCGCGCCTCATCATTCGAAAGCCACCCTGCATTAGTGTACTGACCCATCAGACCACAATGCAGACAAGCCGGATTCAACGGTTTCGACCCCTCGAGTTTCGCACACGTCCGCTCTTCAAGACGATACAATTCCGAGACGTTGAAATCGATGAGGACGACGCGAACTTGTGGGGATTTGAAGTCGACGGCGGCGAGTGGAAGTGTCGGATCCTGGAACGCGAACAGGATGTTGCGCAAATGCAGATCGTTGTGGTCAACACCATGGTAGTGGAGCAGAGCGTCGGCTTCGATGACTCGCGCTATGGCTTCCTTGCGCTGCGCTGCTGGTAATGCTTGAGGATCCATGTCGTGCATGCAACTCCCCTTGACGTGCTCCATCAGGATCAGCGCGACCGTCCGAGGCCCACGCTCACCGTGTACCGTCATGGTCCAGGAACCGAAGTACGATGGGGTTATGGTGCCTTCCGCTTCTGTCCCGCGTAGTTCTTCGTATGCTACAGCTTCGCGATAGTAGTCGCGGTCTGCTGCCCGAACTACATCTTCCTTTTCGTCGTTGAAGCCCCATGGTGATATCCAGCGGTAGTAGAGAGGGTCGTAGATCTTCGCAACTCTGTCGTCGTCAACGACGACAATCTGGGCGCTGCGCTCGTTACCGGTGCGGAGATGAGCTGTTATGGTGATGCTAAGGGATGTGTCGTTGCAGTTGGTTCCGGCGATTGGGTGACGGGAGAGACAGTACTCCTCTTGTGATACAGTATCCCACGCTTCTGAGTCCCTGGAGAATGGAATCTTGCATGCCGGTCCGGAAGGAGCGGCCGGACTGTGTTTGATGATGTTGATTTTGCGGCCAACAAAATAAGGGTATGCGGGCGGTAAGCTACTCGTGGAAGAGCCCGGACTTGAGTGAGTGCTAGATGCTGCACTGCTAGATGGAGCTGACATGATGGCGATTCCCAGATGCTATGCTCCGTTGTGGACAGCGACGCTGAGGTTGGTCAGGCAGGGTTAGGTTGAGAATCGAATGTGGGTTGGGGTGTGTGCTGTTGTAAGGCACGCCAAGGATTGGCACGATGCAGATGAACTCATTCACTAATTCGGCTCTTAGATATATCTCACGATCGATAACATCATTGTTGTGGTACAAAGCTTCGTGATCATGCCAACATTGTATACGTAATACGATTTATCCCCCCTAGAGGGTTGAGGACGACATGTCATACAATCATGCAATGCCTTGTTCAAACTCATGTTGTCAGTAGTCATTTTGCGTTCTTCGAATGTGACCAGAGTTGCTATGGCGTCCATTATGTCGTTAGTACTAGGCTGTCACATACGAAGATAATGCACTACACTCAAGAACAAGGAAAGCATGTAAGACGTTGTGCCAACATGATATTACAACTCTTCTTTTTTAGGCTCCTATAAAGGTCTCACGATTTTGATTTCAGTGGATCACCATTCCTACAACCTCCACACTTCGATTTCCAGCCATGGCTACTACTCAGAGGGATGACATT
Source organism: Lophiostoma macrostomum CBS 122681 (assembly GCA_010405375.1). Classification (NCBI taxonomy): domain Eukaryota; kingdom Fungi; phylum Ascomycota; class Dothideomycetes; order Pleosporales; family Lophiostomataceae; genus Lophiostoma; species Lophiostoma macrostomum. The sequence continues at coordinate 135,339 of MU004366.1, read as the reverse complement.
TCTTCCCCGCCTACAGTTTGGCAATCTTTTCAGAACTTCCTCCCGAAACTCAACTTCGATAATGTGTATAGTTCTCGAGAAGCAACCGGGGAAACTACCTCACAAGCTCGAGCCCCGAAAGTGTTGATCAAGACTCCGCCTGAGTATTGGACAACCGGTGAGGATCAGATCTTCCAAGATGAAAGGCTTAAACACTCACAGATAGTCCAGAATCAAGTCCCTCGGCGAGAGCTGCACCACCTGACTAATGAAGCAGATGTCCGCCACGCTGCGCTTTTGCACCTTATGCAACCAATCAATCAGCTTTTCGAAGCCAGGTTTGGTGGAGTGTTTGAGATTAAGGAGGAAGAGCGTGAGCCGAACGGCAAAATCAAGATGGACTTGATCTACAAGAAGAAAGACGCTAAAGCCAAGATTGAGGTGGCTGGGGGAAAGCAGGAAAAAGACGAAGTCATCGCAATAGTTGAATACAAAGCCCCTGGTCTCATCTACAAAGGTGAAACCGGTAATGTCAACTTCCTCGAAGGACTTATCTCGGCTAAAGAACGCGCTGCCAAACTTGAAAGCTTACGGGGCAGGCAGACCGCCGCACAGAGGGAATCTTGGCTCGACAACAACGCCAAAACCTTTTTGAAACAGGCCGCTGCCTACGCTTACATGAACAGGACTCCATACGTAGCTTTGTTCAGCTGGAAGGTCATGTTGCTCATTGAGTTTGATAACATGGACTTTGACGCCGCCCTGGATGAGGCTACCGGAGATTCGGCCAAGGCGACATGGTTCGAAGAGAACGATGATGATGAGCCTGGTCATACATTTCGTAAGCTCTTGCTCGGTATGATGGAGAAGGCGTTCATTGCAAAGGGCTTTCAGCCTCAGTAACTGGCCTAGAAGTCAGCCAGCGTGGATTGTGACATGGAGGTAGTACCTGCTGCCCCAAAACGGATCTATTGAGGTAGTATCCGATCCAATAGGCTCAGTCTCGTACGATTGGGCTCGAAGGGCTTTATATGTGAAATCCCTTTGCGATAAATATATTCATATCAAGTCATCGAATTTTTGTATCCCAAGGTCTCTGTGAAATAATGATTGCGTAGAATCCGACGGAATAACGGTAGTTGGTGTGAGAGCGTACAGTGTGATGCAATGTTTATGTCGTATAGAAGCTTGGCTGACAGTGCGGAACAGTGACAATGACTTTGCTCCCAACCCGGCGTGTATTTATTCACGTACATGATCACTCAATCATGTACGCCGTGCCCCGTGCAAATTTCATGCTTTGTAAAGCCGTGAAATCAGGGTACCTCATACTCATATCACAGCCGTGTACTCATCGTCCTCAGACATGAGAATCTAGAACACACTGTACGCTGCGGAAATATCACAATGCGCTGCCTATTGTAGAGTATCGTGATGCTGAACGTTCATGATACCTGGTGAGATCGACACCTCGGTGAACAGCGTTTTTGATGCTCTCAGGAACCGATCTCTACTCTCTTCAACCTTGGACGATGAACGCCAAATACTTGTGCTTTAGGTGACTCCAAGATGGGTATGTCAAAAAAGTCACAAGGCTCTGCTCAAGGTTTGGTTTTACAATGTTGAGCGACACGTTATTACAGGCAACTCGAGATACAGATATTTACCACATAATCCAAAGAAAAACAATTGTAAGTCCATGTTGCATGATTCGTACTACAATGTCTAAGATACCATCATGGAAAATTCATTAACTGTTTGCTTTCTCACCCACTGATCAATCATATCGTACCACAAACGAATTAATATATATTCCAAGTGCGATTAGTACAATCATTGCACTTTACGATAGGTCAAACCGTCCCTCACAATATTTCTCCCCCAATATCATGGAACAAAGAGGCGACCAAGTGAATTCGGAGAGTCTCAGGTTGTCTGCGTCTACGAAATAGCAAAGAAGCAACATTTCGGGTGACGCACCCTGGGATCGGTCGTCGCTTCGCACCGGACTAATCAAGGGTCTTGCTTTGTGATGGTCTTTTGCGATGCTTTGGCCGCTTTCTTGGCCTCGAAAGAAGCCCTCCGTCCAACCGGCATAGGGTGAACGTAGGGGTTGTTTGGGTTTCGTTCCGCATCAACATATTTTCCGTCACTGTGCTCCCAATGCGACCATAGCCACTCTTTCTTTTCATCTGGAGGGACCCACCCTGACCTACGAAACTCATTGATTTTACTCCACCAACGCATAACTGGAGATAAGCGCTGATGGGGTTGGAGAGGGTCGTACGAAGACTTGAGCCGGTCAACGGTGGATAGATTGAAGTCAATCAAGCAGACTCGATTGCTTGAGCCGAATAACTTCATGCGGTCAACAGAGTCGCGCGCGGAGGGCGGATTGCGCGAAGCTTCAGAGCGCATTCCTGACAGACACACTGGAGGTCCGATAATGACGTTCCGAGGAGCGATGTCATTGTGCTCAATGCCGTGAAAGGAGAGTTCTGATTCGCCTTCAACCAACTTGATCATCATATTGTTCTTCTCGTCCTCTGTGAGTTTGGTGGCATCGACATCCTCCATCCGTACGCCCTCCACATGTTCCATCAGGATCATGCGCACTTGCCTAACGTGTTCAATGCCGTTGACCTTAGTGTGAGTGTCGAATATCCAGGTACCGTAGAATCGTGGCACCAATGTTCCAGAAAAAGGTGTGCTTTCAAGTTCGTTGTATGCCGCAGCTTCGGCGGCATAGTCTGCGTCTGCACGAGCCACGACGTCGGATACGCGGTAAGAGATCCAGCTATCGCCTTGTTCGAAGGAGTAGTATAATGGGTCGTAAATCTTGGCAACGAATTGTCCTTTAAAGCTTGCATCGCGAACTAGCAAGATTTGCGCGCCACTAGCCTCACCGCAGCGCAACGCCTGTACGATGTGGACATGTTTGATGTCATCATCATTAGTCAGCCCTAGCTTGGGAGGATGCGACAGACACCAGTCCAACTGGGAGTATCCCTCGACCTCTTCTGTATCCGCACCGCCATCGGAAGAATAGTTTAATCCAAAAGGTTTAGGCGGAACATGCTTTTTGAGCTTGAGCTCACGACCGACAGCATATGGATTTTTAGGCTTATGCGTGTTTGACGAAATTGAGGTTGGTGGAGATTCTGTTGGTGACGAGCTAGCTGTGGCGGAAGAGGTTGGGCTTGAAGGGAAGATCGACATTGTATGGTTGTTGTTCTTTGAGATGGAGAGTGGGGTTGGAGGTGACGCAAGGCCCTTATAAAGGATCGCACGCCCTGTTTGGCAGAGACAACCCCACTCACTACTGACCGTATTGTATATACACAACGCTCCTCGGTGAGTGCTCGCGAGTAGCCATTTCCCATGCGACTCTTCATGAGCAAGCCTGCCATGTCGCCATCCGATAATCTCAAATGTTTGCATTAGTGACCTAGAAGGTCACGTACAGTAACACACTGCACTCCAAGCTCGATGTCAACACAATCTATCATACTTTTCGTTGCGCATTTCATTGGTAAAATTTTTCAAGATGTTCATGTTGGATCATATTATTGACATAGTCGCAAGATCTCAATCGACAACCAACTCAGTTGTAGACACTGGGTAAGTGTCTCGCATAGTGCAGCTGATGCACATAGATCGTCTTTGTTTCGGACGCCAGACCTGGATTAATAAGCTAGGACGCCTTAGGATATGCGCCTTGGTATGTTCTCGTCAAGGCACCCTTGGATCAAAAGACCGAGCAAGGCCTTTGCTTTGTTGTCACCATCTTCGTTTAATTCAACTATAGTGGCTGATATCAAGTTACCGATAGTACCCTTGTCTAAGGTTAGGTAATGGAGAAGAACCATGCAGTCCCAGTCGAACAAGCCGACGTACTTACATCCATGACTTGATGCATACGCAGCAGTTTGTTTTGTGAACTTCCTCGCATTTCCTTCGATTCGATACTTCTTCTGAGCTTCAAGATCTTCTGGAGTATCCGCAGATACTTGGCGAAACTCGGCAGGGTCTACATAACCCCGACGTTTGTACTCAAGAAGGGCAATTGTTGTGAATCCTTCGGGGTCCTCTACAGGGTTCTTTCGATACCTCCACGTCATGTCAACTCGAAAACCATCTTTGTGATACTCCTCAAAGCAGTGTATCTTAGTGCTGAAGATAGCGGCTAGTGCTATGTTGATAGGGTTGATGAGATAGAGAGTCGCGGCTCGGACTACCCCTGCTTCCGTTCGCATTGGAAATGGACTCTCGATGGGAGCTACGAACTGGGTCAATTCACACGGGAGAATTTTCTTCTCTTGCATTTCCCTGTGACGCCTCAACTCCTTGTCCGCGACCTCAGTCCAGGTAGACGTAGCGCCCTTCAGAAAACCATTTGGGATTGGTTGATTTTCTGCTCCTTTTGATACTTGACTAGCAGATTTCCCGCGCGGTTCGTTACCTACCTTCAAGTCTGGCAAGGACTTGAAAAAGGCATCTAAGATAGTGTATTGCGAAGTAGAAGATGCTATGATGGTTATGGGATTGCACTTGAACAAGCAAGTGGCTTGTTGTTTTATATCAAGACTATAATCACATTGTACCTACACCATCTTATATGAGTTGACGATGTAGTCAAACATAGTCACTTTATCAGATGCTATCTTACAGACTGCATTCAAGTCCTGGCGGTTGAGGAGCCCAAACGGCCTTGTCTCTTCGACTTAGACAACTATGGTGTACTGTCGCGGTTAAAACATCTGACCCTACTTGTGTTGTAGTGGCTGTGCATATGGATATTTTCATTGACTTTCGATTCTGGATATAACGCTTAGATAAACGGTACGGCTTCTCCGATCGCAACACGTTTTTGTTGAATTCTCCAAATAGACTTCAGAGACATTGTCCAAAGTAAGTGAACGATGGGGTGTTATCTTAATGAGGTGTCTACTTTGTACGATGGAATATATCAGTGAATACCTAGGGTACGCTGTTACGCACACGCCAATTTTGGAAGCATTGTGCCGTTCAAACGCAGGGCACTGACTACCCGCAGATACCACTGACGTATCCCATGTGCATTGTTCCCCCATCTTTCACGTGCTTGCCACCTTGACGGTTGCTAACCTTGGAAGTCATAGCAGGTCCGGATTTTGACCGGCGTTCTTGTCCCTTCTTTGAGGAGCGCGTATCTATTGAGTCACGAAACAGTTGAGAGCTAACGGGCTTCGTTCGCCTTTGTCAACCTGTATGTTACCCTCCATATAGCGTTTTACAATGTTAACGCAAGGCCTTTGGATGTGACTCAATTAATACCGGCTCCTCGTACGTTTCCCTCTAGGAAAAAAGCTTACAAGGATGACTGAAAGTTTCCGAATCAGCTAAACGCGCGGACAATCCCGAACCAGTTCTGGGCGCCCCGAAGCCAGGTACACCAAGTTACCATCGGCATCCCTATTCAACTCTTTGAATCTGTCGTCGTCCAGGAACTGTTCAAGCAGCCACTTATCAGCCTCGCCCTCCTTGTGTGATACCCAATCCCGACTGGAAAATTCCGTTAGACACCCCCAATATCGAGTCGTCATGTGATTCTAAAGCAATGTAGGTTTCGCATGCGGAGCAAGAGCGAAGTCACGTTGCGGCGATGTCGCAAGTATAACAAGAAACGTGATCATTTGGCGTAATTTGATCTAGGACAATGTTATCCATGGGTGATGGAGTGAGCACATACAAAAGGCCAATGGTGGTGGCCCGGTCTGATCAGTGCTTCTGTGCTGACCTCTCCTCCTCTTCTATGATATCCAGCCATCCGACCTCGGTAGGCCGTTCCCACGACTTGCTCCATGTTAGCGGTATGTAATTCTTGTCCTTGGTGAAGTGCTTCCAGAGCCAATCCCGCGCCTTGGCATCATCATGAGGGTTCACTACAACCGTTGAATGCATCCAGACTCTCATCCCACTGCTTCAAAATGGGCGATTCCATCTTCCCTGGCCATCGGGCTTGCAACTTCTTATGAAGCTGGTAATATTCGGAGAGGCGATCAATACTTGCATTGCCGAAATCGACAACTTTAACTTCTAATGACGGAGTCAAGTAGTCGGTACCTATGAGCATTATATTGCGGGGATACAGGTCATTCTGTTCCACTCCCGCATGTTTGAGTACAGCGTCGGCTTCCAATACCTTGACGAGGATGGCGGAGCGCACCTTACGCGTCAACGTGCGCGGCTTGATGGAGGCCATACATTTGCCCCTACAATATTCCATCAATATCATACGCACCTGTCGATAGTGTACGATCTGTCGATCAATCTTCCCGACCGGCGTCGCGATTTGGAGTGTCCAGCTGCCGTGATATCCCGGTATGAGTTTCCTGGCCGCTTCTGATCGTTGCAGCTCTGTGTAGGCCGCGACCCCACGTTCAAAATGGATTTCGGCGGAATTGATCGTGTCTGTTCTGAACTCAGGGCAATGATAGCTGTAACCATTGTAATACAGAGGGTCGTAAATCTTCGCGAGCATGTTTCCGTTCACGCTGACAAGTTGCGCTCCAACATCGGCGCCAACTCTTACGCACGAGGTGACTTCGAGTGTCATCGTGTTGGTGTCGTCGATGACGCCTTCGAGTGAAGGGCTTTGGATGCAGTGTTGCACCTGAGAGAGCATATCCCAGTTCTCCAGACTATCAGTCACCTTCCTATCGTAGCCACCGTCTTGGGGTGGGGGAGGTATGTATCTTGTAGCAGTGAAGATCGCGCCGGTGAAGTAAGGTGATTCTGGCTTGCTGTCTTGTTCGCCTTCGCTATCTTCTGAGTCACTCAACCCATCACCGTATTCGGTATCAGGATCATGCGCGAAAATTGGCAGCAGTTTCGAATCTTGCATAGTGCGCTGAGACTGAATAGCGCGTTAAGCCGCCTACACATTGATATACCACGTGTAGCTGACCCTAGAATAGATGTGCGATGATCTACGCTGTGAATTTAGCAAAACTCAGCACGTTCAGCTGGGAGACATACAAGGCTTCTTTCTCCGGAGGTTGCGCGACGGAGGTCGTAGAGCACGTGCGAGTGTGCGGATAGAGGGTCGTGGTCCGGGTGTGTGCAAATACAGGCCTGGGAAAGTTGGGAACAGTCTCGTGGCGCCTTATTGAGCCTGCAGTCGAGACACGATCACGGTCAATATGACGTGAATCACTGTCCGTGTATGGCGCCGATGATATCTACCCTCGATTCCGCCTCTGAAATATCGAGTAGCCATTTTCTTTTTCACGGGCTGTTTGGAGATATTACAGATGTCTTACCAACAGCCAGATTGCTGACACTTTGTACCAGTGCCAACACGTTCAATGTTTGTAGCGTAAGGAGAGTTTCTGCAGTCCAGACAATGAACATACTGGAGTAAGCCTCAATTTAACCAAGGACCAATGAATTCAGAATATATACAACTGATACCAATATGGACATGAAAAAGAAGAGGCTGATCCTGGCCTTAACAGTGAAATTTTCGAGCATCTCACACAACTGGCCAGCCACTCGAGAAGCTGATCGTGTTGACACCAAACTGCTTTTGGCCATCGGCATAGCCAATCGTGGTATCAACATAATGGTAGTAGAGAACAGGTCCAAGCGATGGGTCGTTGTAGACACCCTGGCCTCCTGGTCCGTAGACGTTGCCATGTGATTCGAGGACAGTAGTGCCGCCACCAGCAGTGCAAGAAGTTCCAGCCTTGTCCACAAACGAACCAGTTGCCGAGGAGGACCGGCACACCTGAATCTTGTACTCACCACCTGCAGTCGGCTTGCTCGTGTCATATCCGCAGCATTGGCCGACAGAGAAGAAGAGGTAGTAGTAGCTGCCGTACTTGAACATGAAAGCACCTTCTTCCGCGTGAGTGCTGTCTGTGGACTTGTATGCAATCTGCTTGCTGGATGAACCACTCGCAACCTTCTTGGGTGGATTGGCCATTTGCACCTGGTAGATGTCGCCCCAAAAGGATCCAAAGTTCATGTAATAGTTGCTCCCGTCGTAGATCAGATTCCCGTCGATGGCATTGTAGCTCTTTCCGGTAGAAGACTTGATACCGGTTGCCCCAAGGTCGGTCCACGAGCCATACTCGAGAGTGGAAGATGTCGCAACCCCAATTGCAGAGTTTTGTGATCCGAAAGAAGAGACAGAGTAGTAGAGGTAATAGGTGCTGCCTACAAGCTGCACATCAGGCGCCTTTAGGTCGCATCAGTTTCTTGCTCGTCTAAAAATTTCTGCGTAACTTACCCAAAGGTCGTCATTACCGTCCAGGTCTATGCTTGAGCCCGCCGGGATTGCAGCTCCCAGATACTTCCAGGGGCCTTGAATGGAAGATGCACTGTGAATCGCGATCTTACCACCAGTGGAGAAGCGGAAATAGGTCCCGTCCGAGCGGCGGATGAGCGATGGATCGTGGGCATTGGTGCATGTGCCTGAGCATGATAGAGGGTTCGCGTAGGCATCAATGCCCGCCGAGAAGAGAGTGAAAAGAGAAGCGAAGATTACGTTACGCATCTTGTGCGACGTGAAAGATAAATGACGACTTGAAAGAAGGCCAGAAAACAGAACAGCGACGCACGAACAGGCGAGGTTCGAATTCTGCCGGGATATTTGAATATATGAAGAGACACAGGGCTGAGAAGCGATGCCATTGCTTCGGAGATTCCGGAAGATTAGGGGCGGATTAAATGGCCATCCCCGCTCCAAGCTACTCTTAATGGTGGAAAACCAGCATCTGGCTACGGAATGACTGTGTTCCCTACATTTGCGAAGTGAATCGAGCGCAAATTAAAAGGGAAGGAGCGAAGCGCTTCGACGCCTCGTGCGACTGGGGTGACATGCCGGGTTGTACGACGGAGTCTTGCGGAAAAGAGATTGACCGTGGCGCCTTATCACCGTTCACAAGAAGCTAGAAGCGTGGTGTGGCAGGTGGCGTGTTTTGAAGGCTCCGTGAGGTCGGCTTAGTGTTGTGGAGACTTGAAACAAGATCGTCGTCCCGAATATAGTTAGCCTTGGCATCAGGAAACAAACAACAACGGCGCGGAAATCCAGCTACAGTACTTCTTTGCATCTGTTTCTTCTTGCCGGTCTCTCGATGTCTGGTCTCGTTATAATTTCAGCTCCGGTAATACACCGGCGATGCCAAACCCTGTGTGCGTAAGCTGTGACTTGAACAACCTCCCCAGGTTCGAAGAGCCGATCCCTGTAGCTGATTGCATACGCCGCGGAAATTTATGCCGGCAGCAAAGAGGGGTCGCTGAGGGGGATACCTTGTCTGCCATCCGCATGTGTAAGATAAAAGCATGTGAGTATGCACCAATCAGAAGCAATCGTATCTTCGATCGAGAACAATCACGATCTACACATTGGATCATATCCCTAGGCTTCATTGTGAGTAAGCTGCTCTCTGTGTAGGCCAATACCCCTGATATCTCTATGTAATGCCTGGCATATTGACTTTGAGGCGCCTCAGATGTGATGAATATGTTGTGGGTGCGGGCTGGAAGCTGGAACCTGCTGGGTATCGCCAATGGCGGATCTGGCCCCAGCCATTGTCTTTCCGATCGCTATTCTCATGGCACGCCACTCTTTGCGGTGTTCGTCCAGGTACCTGGGGGTTGCCATCAGGGAAGACCGAGCCTCCTGGTCAGTTGCTGCTTTTTGTAGCTCCTGCATCGACTCTTCTTTCTGGCGCTCCAAAGCGTTCACAACACCCGAGATCTCCTTCTTTTGCTGATCGTCCTCAGTGACTCCCACCAAGCGATGCAGATTCACCAAAGTCTGCTCTTGTTGGTTTCCAGCATCCCCCGCCTGTATAAGGTTGCGGATCGCGTCTCGCCATGCCATCCAAACGTCCCCAACTGCTTTCTCGTAGGTGTTTTCAATGTCCAGTATCTGGGAGGAAAAGTCGTCTAGTACATGCCTGAACCCTGCCGGCGTGATGGTAGTTTTCGTCTGAGTCATCTCTATCAGTCTCTCCAGTCTAGTCTTAATCTTTCCAAGTTCCTGAGAAGCCGCCTCAGTATCTCTTAGAGCTTGCGCAAGTGTCGCGTTAGCTGCTGCATGCTTCCGCAGGTGAGACCCCAAGTCGTGGTCAGCTCTTGAGGTGTTTACGATGTAGGTATTGAGTTTTCGTTTCTGCTCTTGAGTGGAGGGTGACGCTTCAGAATCTCCCACGGTTTGAGTTTCCATGGTCGCGCGAGTTGAAAGTGTAAGGGATTCCGAATGGAACGCGCCAGGGATCAAAATATTCTTATGCTGTAACAAGATCCTCAAAATACTCTGCCCTTCACGAAATCTCAAAATTGATTGTACAATCCCGTTGTCGTGATGACCCCTTTCCCCCTCCATTCTGCAACAAAATCATTCCATGAACCAAATAGATCAGCTTCGTACATGTCCAAATGAACCGTTGCATTGAGAACTTTTGTCAGAATATCGTTATAGATCGAGGCTTTCTCGACTGCGGAGATGAACTGGTCAAATGCGTCTTTTCTTGCATCATCGTCTGGTATGTCGTCAGCCGTAGGATACTGCTTCTTGTTCCATACCCTCCGCTTTTCCGGTAGGTGATCTCCAACACCTGCGATAGTCTTCATATGCTCTACAAAGGCCGTCTCGGTCAGATCGGGTTCACTCTCCAATTCGCTGAACTGTGGGATTCTGATGAACTTCTCCCACATATCGAGTCTCGGAAGATATGCTCTGAAGCGACTGAGCTTGATCGTCTCTTCGAATACTTTCTGCAGAGACTCAACGTTCTGATGTTCTTCTCTCAGCCGCTTACGACGAGAGACGAAGTCGCTGAATGTTATGACGGCTAGATCGTAGGGTGTCTGGCCGGCCGCGTCTCGGGCAAAGATGTCGTCCACGCTCATCTTCTCGAAGAGACTTTCGTAGGCAGTATCAATCTGGTCAGCAGCAAGATCCACACACAGCGGATCGACTGTACAGAGCCAATGCAGTGCATTGCGCCCACAATCGTCCTTTCGAGAGACGTCCGCTTTGTAGTCAAGGAGCAAGTTCACCGCCTCAATCTGGCCGTGTTTACATGCAACTGAAAGGGCACTCATGCCTGACGGTATCTGGTCTCCGCCTCTTGTGAGAGTATCAACTGGCATACCGTTGTTGATCAACAGCTGAAGGACATCCGTGTCCTTGTAGTGCACACAAGCACAATGAAAAGCAGTTCGTCCTTCCTTATCGTACGCGAATTTGTCGAAACCCTTCTTGAGGAGAGGCTTGCAGCTTTCGACAGAATTGTATTCGACGAGAACAGCTCGATGCAGGGCGGTCTGTTTCCTATCGTCGCGTGCGTTGATGTCAATATCCTCGGACAAAAGCATTTTCATGCAAACTAATTGATTGTTCCATACAGCCAGATGTAATGGCGTGCCACTACCATTGTAGGACGGCTCACTGTTGGAGGACGTTTCATCCTCGTCGTCAATCGTAGGGTCAATCATGCTTCTGACTTTGACATTCAATGAAGATGAGTTTCGTCCAGCGTCTACTCTAGGAGTTTTGAGTAGCATTCGAACGAAGAATTCATGACCTAGGGCACAAGCAACGTGAAGAGGGCTTTGACCAAGAACATCCGTTGTGGAGACGTCTGCCCCTTGCTCAAGTAAGTAAAGGGCGGCTTCCGCTTTATTGTTGAAAGTGGCGTAGAAGAAAGGCGTTCTTCCGTGGGCGTCTCGCTCATCGACGGTGTAGGCTGCACCCTCTTTCCCTGTGCCAGAGCCGACGCACGACCGCAGAATTCTGTCGTAACCTAATAAGGCTGCTAGATGTACTATGGTCATGCCCTCTGTACACTCGAGTCCAGCTACCTCGGAGCTTTGATCCATGAGCCACTGGGAGTGGATGGTGGTGCTCTTGTTGAAGAGCGCGTGATCACAGCGCAGACGCTCATTGACTCCGTGGCTGCCAAGGAAATGCTGCAAACCTGCCTCGAGAGCATATTGGTAGAGCGCATACTTTTTATAGAACCGTTGGAGGTCCTTCTGAGGTAAAGTCGCCGTCACCGTCAACACATCCAGTGCGTAGTCCAATGCTCTTGCCGCGAGAAGTCCATGGCTTAGTTGTGGATTCAGGTGAAACTTGTGCAAAACCGGGTCGTGGTCATCAGAAGTGCTCAAGAAATCGGTGAGGGAGGAGTGTACAGGTAGGACAATCTTCTGTTTCTTCCACGATTCGTCTCCGTACTGAGGCGTATCGATCATAATGAGATCACCTGCGTAAGCCAGATAGTCTTCCATCGCAGCACCAAAGTCTTGGCCCCTCGCAGGCTTCATGCGCACCGCCACCCCAAGTTCCGTCAAGGTCAACCGCCGGGTAGCGAATGTGATCCATCTTAAGATGCTTATCACGATGTCTTGCTTCTCCTTCTTGACATTCTCAATCATGCGATGGTATACTGCATGCAACCCTGACGGAAAGTCATCCAATGCATCTTCAAGATCGACACACCGTTCCTCCCTCAACGCCTTGATGGCAAAATCGACCCAGAGATACGTTCCATTTGCTCTTTCAGACAGTTTCTGTTTGACTACGTTTCGAAGTTCGATCAAATCCGGGCGGCGACGCTCAGAACACGGCTGCCCATTCATTCGATCCTCGATGAATCTCTCTACGTCTCTTTTCAGTTCGAATCGCAGGTCAGGTTCCAGGCGCAAGCGAGCAAAGCCTTCTAACTCTTGCTCGAGCGAATCGGGGTAATTGCGGTTGGTGATGATCATCCTTAGGACTGGGGAGCCGTCTCGAGTATCTTGGGTTGCCGGATCAAACAAGCCACGAATCTTCACCCAGAAATCCGACAGCGAGTATTTCCCGCATTCGTCCAATCCATCGAGGATACATGTAATCGATTCAATACCCGGCTGGTGTGTCATAGATTCGAACACACTCCACAAGGCTTCGAAGTGTTTGTCATCGAACAGCATGGCCCCGTATGTTGAGTACTTATCGACCACGTGCTTGTACATTGCCTCCTCTTGAAGTAGTTGATAGATCAGACCGCGCAGGATAGCGATACCCGAATTTCGGCCGCTTTCAGCGGTGCAGAAGAAGTATATCGTCTTCTGGGTGTTGGGCTCCGCTGAGGTTATGCCTTCTCTGTATGTGATGAGGTACAAAGCAAGCATCGTCTTGCCCTTGCCTGGGCCTCCAGAGATCCACAGTAACTGGCCAGGTTCCGAGCGCCATGTCAAGTACTCCTTCTGCTTGAGGATCCAATCGCAGGTACCTCTAACCCTGGGGCCTTTCCTCGTTTCAAGGGCTGCTCTGTGATATCGGGGATCCTCGCCCAACGCTTGTAGAAGTTGCGCACGACATGTTTCGAGGGTCTTTCGCTGAGGCTTCGAAAAGTAGTTGAGGTTGCCTAGTGGCTCTCGGTCAGGTCAGAAATACCGCCAATGCTTTGATCACGTACCGACGTGTGAGTGACTGCCAGTACTAATGGAACCCTGGTTCATCATCGCGCCCAGCGACACGTCGCCGTGGAACATAGCGCGGCGTGACTACCCCAAAGTGGTTAGCGTAAAGCGATTTTCCCATCAGTCAATCTGCGAAGAGCGAGACTCACCCCCTCATCCATCTTGAAGAGCTCTGGATGCGCTGCGAATGCTTTTCGATGGCATACAAATACTGTTCATCTACTCTTCACACTTGGTTCACCGAATTCGTTTGCGGCCGACTCCGGTGAGTGTTTGGCTGCATGATTCCGCTGCGTCTCCACATATATGCAGCTTGCCTTTGATTCCAAGCAAGCATCGCTTTCTGACTGGCTGCAGCAGTGTCGTTCCCAATGAGTTGTCGTAGTGACGAATCTGATCGCCGTTTGGTAACGCGCATGGCCCGCTTGTCTAGAGCTGCGGCCTCGGACGTGACAGGCTTGCCTTACTCTCATGCGGATTGCTTCAACGTCTATAAATTCGGCCGAGTTCAGGTTCAGAATGACTCCCGAAGAAAAGACAGTCATGAGAGGTATTCTGTCTCGAGCGAAGGCCAAAGCGAAAGACTCGTCTAAATCCACCTTTGACCGACATCACAAGGCTTCTCTACAGCCTAAAGGCGAGCTGGACGAGGACACGCAGGCTCTAGTTCCGAGTCATAGCAGGCAAGCACCCGCTTCCAGACAATCAGGAAAACACTAAGGCTTTGTAGTATGCCACCGCCACTCCTTGATGACCGCGATTATGGGCCGCTTCTTCTGACAGATGAAAACGCTCCGGGCGTTGAAGTCGAGTGAGTACAACCAGATAATGATCACACAACTTCATTCTGCAATTATATACTGAAGTCAGGTTCAATTAGCATCATATTTCTTCACGGTCTTCATGGTCATCGAAAAGACACCTGGACTTACAAAGACCCGGATGGTACAGAGTGCTTCTGGCCGCAAGATCTGCTCCCAAAGGACTTGCCCAACGCGAGGATCTATTCATATGGCTATGACGCAGACGTCATCAAGTTCTTTGATGGCGTCGCCGTTGTGAACCTTGACCAGTACGCTCAAACCCTATGTATTCAGCTCTCCAACATCCAACAGAGCATCGAGAAGGCAAGTAGAATCGTGGCGTTGTATGCCACTATGGTTGCTGACCAGTTGAAGGGTCGCCCCGTGCTCTTCGTTGCACATAGCATGGGGGGCATTGTCACCAAGAAGATGCTCCTGCACTCCAGTTAGTCAGGTGCTCCGGAGCTGAAGGCCATCTTCGATGACACCGCTGGGCTCCTCTTCCTAGGAACTCCACATGCAGGATCAGAACATGCTGACTTCGGATCATTCTTTGCTACTCTTCTCAAGCTCTTCCGCCGCGACGTAAACACCTCTCCCGTGAAGGACCTGAGGGTACACAATCCCAACCTCCAGGAAGCGGAGAGGCGTTTCACCCAACTTTTGGCAAAGAGGAAAGAGTTGGGAGATGCTATTGACGTCAGGTGCTTCTGCGAAGGCAAAGCAATGAATGCAATCACCGGATTTGTACGTCACAGTACGTATACGATTTGATACGGTCATACTAATTTTGACAGGTCGTTCCGACCTTCTCCGCTATTCCACCGTACTACTCTGATTGCATGACAATGATGCGTGCTAATCACGTCGAGATGACCAAGTTCAGCGGACCAGATGATTCCCACTACAAGGACGTTTTGGCAACACTCAAGAAGATGATCGCGGCAGCAAAAGAACACAAATCACGTGATCGAAATGAAAACGCGGCCACAAAGGAGGCGGAGCCTACACAGGTGCACTCTGTAAAGCATGTTGGTAACAACGATCGCGGCGCAAGTGCATTATATGGCAGTCAAACATACAGTGGCGATGGTAATCATATTGGTGAGTGCACACTCATAACACTCGAACTATGTTTAATACAATGCTCACAGGTAATAACAACACCTTTGGATAAGGCGTGACTCCACAGATCGCGCTGTTCATAAGCCATTCTATCTAGGCTACGTCTTTCCTTCACCTGTAGATATTGTGTTTCATTAGAGTCACTTCGATCACTATGTTAACCGATGCCTATGATCTCTGCGACTCCTACAATCTCCATTTATTACCATGTACCCAGAGCTCCCCGAGAACGTCTCCCCCTTAATTGCTACTCCCGCATTACCACCTCCCACCGCTGCTCCCTAGCAAAAGCCACCATCTCCTCCGTTCTCTTCACCACCATCCCCGCACTATCCACCAACCTTCCAATCACCTCAATCAGCCCCCTCTCAATACTCATATTCCGCCTTCCATCATACATCTCAACCAACTGCCCCAACGCCTTCCAATGCCGTACCAATTCCCTCGAACACTCCTCCGCAACCACTAACCGCGACGGCAAGAACTCTAACACAAAGCTCTGCTCGCACCTACTGCGGGCCTGATCGCATTTCTCTTCACTATAGCCGTGGAGACGCTTTTCTTCTTTTGCGAGCGAAGCCGCGGTCAGGAGGTTTAGGTGCGTGGTGCGCAGATCGGTGATTGAGGCTGTGAGGCCGTCGTAGGCGAGTCTTGTGGTTGGGTAGGTTTTGCTGAGGAGTGTGTAGGTTGAGAGGGGGTTTTCTTCGGTGAGATTGCTTGGGACGTGTTGCTGGCGGGTTTGGTGCGCTTCAGTGATGGTTGGAGAGTTGGATGGAGGCATCTTGAACGTGGCTGCGACGGGTAGTCTGGAATGGAGGTGTGTTTTTTGATGTCTTGTAGCCGCGGAAGTTTTCCGTGAAGAGGGTGAGTCAAGTGCAGTTGCGGGTTGTGTGGGTTGATTTCAAACGTTGCAATGTTCCCTGCGTGTAGCAGTGAGAGAACATCTTTCGAGTGTACTAGGTATGTTGGTTTTGAACCAGATGCGCGTACGCGGGTGAGATGTTTCACTTTCACTGCGCGTGTATAACCCCATTATAATGCTGCCTACAGCTACCGTCGCATTCTTTCAATCTTGCATGCCTCAGTGAGAGTGAAGTTGCGTTTAGTAGTTGTGAGACCGTTAAACTCAAATTATTCGTCGAGCCTTGGTTCTTCCGGCGTCCTCAGCGCACATGTGGCTCTGCATTCTCTCTTCCACTTTCTAGAGCTGGCATCTGTAGAATCCTTACTCAAAACCACTCAACATGCCCTCCAAAACCCCCTCCAACTCCCCCTGTTCCCTCCCCGCATTTTCCAGTCTCTGCATCTTCCACCCCACCCACTCTCCCGCTCCAAAACCACCCCCAGCAACACCACAAATCCCGTTCCGAACCTCCTGCTCTAGCATCACATACTTCTGCACAACAAGCCCAACTTCCTCAATGGGACCACAAGACCCTCGAATCCTGCATACAGCATCGTGCACGAAATCGCGCAGACCGCTCATGGCGCGCTGCACCTCTTGCTCCCTAGCGAAGACTATCATGCCAAGGTTTTTGGAATTGTGGAAGGCGCCGACGAGGGAGGTGGCGCTGGTGTTGAGGACGTGCGTGGTGGATACTTTGCCGATTTCGTCGTTGAGTTTCAGAAGGACGCTGTGGAGGGCGCATCGAGCTATGTTTACGCGAGAGGAGAAGGTGTGTAGATGGAGGCTGGTCTGTTGTGGTGCGGGGCCGAGGTGAGTTGCACTATTACGTGGGTTAGAAGAAGACTTGATGCGACTCTAGATTGTCTTTCTTACGGTGTAGAGTGGGGTGCAGGTTCGAAGACAGGCGAATCTCCATTGGATAGAGAGAGTGGGCGGGACTTGCTTGTGCCGAGATCGATCTTCATGAAGGGGTTGATGTTTACTTCTGCAAGTGAAGCGTCCAGAGGTTGGATTCTGGTTGATTTCATGGCATCTACGCGTGGTGTGAGAAAGTTGGTGAAAAAAAGAGGTGTTTTGTTGAGGAACAGTCGAAAGTAGACTGTTTTGATATAATGTATTCTTTCACTTTCACTGCTTGGAATTTTTGAATCTCCAAGTTTCAATCTGCTCAACAACAGCCATATGATTGGTTGAGCTTTACTCTAGCATAATGTTGCATATTGCCCTTTCATGAGCTGATCCAAGGCCTCATATTTCTGTATATGTTCTCCAGTCTCACCAGCTGCCGTCTTCATGCTCTGATCTCCCACCCTTCCACTGGCTACCTCCATACCTCCCTCCAAAGCCTCCGGCATAATCACGTTCAGACACCTGTCTCGCACTATCCATATTCACACCAGCACCCTCCTCTCGAGTTCCACTCGCATTCCGATTGAGCACCATCCTCCTCATAGCCGAATCTCCGTGTTGTAGATTCGCAGCGTCCTTAACCTGTAATTTCTGCGATGACATACGCGGCGGTGTTGGAGTTGCCTTATAAGCATTACCGCGATACTGAAAGTTCGTTCGCTTCTGGACCGGCGGCTCAGAATTGGGAATGCGAGACTGGGAAGTACGAGAACCGCTTGACATCGGGCGACCTCCAAATCCTGGAGGTGCCTGCAATCCAAGAGCAGCTTCGTATGAATCCGTATAATAATTCCCCTTCTCCAGAGGCAGATCACGATAGCCAGGCATACCCGCTAACATGGAGGGGGGAACCAGACCATGGGAGCGTCGATAAGCACTGATCTCATGCTTGTCCAGATGCCAAACTCCCCACTCCAGTTCGAACTCGCCCGGCGGATACGAACGTAGGACAGGTCCCTCCATGACAGGTTCGTCCAAGGGTGCTTGGATTGGTTGCACACCCGGAGTTTGAATTTTTGGGAGATCATGGTACATATAATCCAAGATAGACGCTCCAGGACGGACGACGCGCTGTAGGCGGATCCACAGCTCCGGTCCTGTAGGAGCTTGCCACGACCCCGGACGCAGGTACTTGAATCGGACGTTGTAGTGGATCGTTCGACAGACGTCGCAAGCCATGCTCAGCGGTACTTTGTCCTGCAGAAACCAGGCTAGGAGGCATATTGTATGGAAGACGTGGCCGCATGGTGCCCGAAGAGAAGGTAGCTGGCGGACCTCTCGACGTGGGAAGGTGTTGCAGACGTGGCACATTTCTGGCGGAAATCCCCGATCCCAAGGTGTAAGTTCCGCTTGTGCTAAGAGATGAGAGACTCCTGTGACAGTGAAGAAGGTAGAGATTGGGTCATCTTTGGGACGGGGTATGTAGGGCACTTGCATTTGGTCCGGCTGGTAGCAAGGGAGCAACAGGCTGACGGGACACGGCGAACTGTTTGGAATGTGTTCCTCTATAGCCTCTTGTAGTGAATACGTGGGCGAGGGAGTTCGAAGAGCTGACGATGATGACTGGCGTCCATACGGTGCTGGTACAGCTTTTCCAGGCTTCCCTCCATGATGGAGTCCGTAAGTACCCATTATATCCTGGAGTACTCCTTGTTTTCGACCAGAATCATTGTCAAATGATGCACCAAGTGGTTGTCGATCAGGTCCATAGAAGAGGTGAGCGTATGCGTCAGTGTGTCCATCTTTGTTACGCTGATGTGTTTGCTGCTGCGGCTTGAGGGCCAAGCGTTCTTTGAATGTGACTTGAGGTAGGAGGAAGTTATGACGACCTCGATTCTCGTTGAAAGTGTTGGCGAATGGGTGTGGGTAGTCAGCCATTATATTCTGTTTTCCAAGGGGGTGGTTGTTGATGTTGTAGGGGAGGGGCTGGGTGGCAATGAAGGTGCTGGGTATTACTTATACAGCGACAACAGGTGAGAGTATACACCGAGCCCGCTTTTGTTTTTGTATAAGTCATTGGGCATGTGGCGATTCTCACGAGGCGGCATTGAGAAGTCACGTGCTTCGCTCTGTTGGCTTCCAAAAGATAATCAACCCTCCTAAATGAGGCTATGTTCCGTCAGAGTAAATTTAGACTTCAAGGAATACAAGAGTGGAACCTACCAAGAATCGTTCTCTAATGCAGCTGTATTATGGTTTCCAAATATCAATCAATGGAGCATACCGCCATAAGTGATATGACCAAAAACTAGAAGCAGGAGACGCCGAAAGCAAGTAAGCTTAATAGTCTCCAACCCAACCAAGCCATGAAGTTCGGGACACGAACGTACATTAATATCATTCAATCGTGTGCGCTCCATCATCCACATCTTAAATCCTGCTCAAAGTGATGGCTCTACCTGCTCGAAGAAAACCTTGTTAGGCGCGAGCTGAGCTTCAAAGTTCTCGATGCTCATATCCCTAACCTCCGTTCTGAACATGTTGCTGTGGTGGGCGGCATTCTGATATCTCAGGAAGGCATCTTTGCAGAGCTCACCCCAGCTCTTCTCCTCGCTCAGCAAACGCAGCTGCGGATCACCTTTCGCTACCGCGAATCCATCATATATGAAGCCAATAGCCTCGACATCCGCGAAACATGTTCGGAGGGCGCGTACAATGATTGGAAGGTCCTCCTTGGGTACGTAGGTGAGGTCAATGTTCAACATCTTGAGGCGCAGCTCCCGGATGAAGTCCCGGATTTGGCATCGCCAAAAATACTGCATGCCCAACGGTTTCAGACCCAGCTGAGGACCGATAGCTTCAAAGATCTCATCAGGCACAAACCATCGCATGCAGTGCAACAGCGCAAATGCACCAAAAGCAAGGGTGATCTTCTTCACCTGCCGGCGGTTATCAGGCCCGATGCTCCACAAGAAGCTTGTAAAGCCCTGAGTCTCGAAGTAGAAGGTGGTTGTTCGATAGAAGTAAGGATTTAGATGGGAGTTGAGTGACTTAGAGAGGCAAAGAACATGCGGAAATTTTGTCGGAGATCGAACTATAACACATAATGTTAGTTACTGTTGGACAGAAGTTCAAGCTAAGGGCAGACATCACCTTTTCTGCGATATCTCACTCCACCCTGATTGTGATTCTCGACGTAACTGTAGAAACCCGAGTGACGGTTCTTTCCCGGTTGGTGCATTTCCGTTTTGTTGACCGCTAGAGCCAGTATGTACTGTTGCAATTCAATGGGTAGCCGTAAGAATGGATGAAAGAGAGGTCCGATCATGACTGCATCCTTTCCGTCTGGCTTTGGACCCAACAATCTGGATCGCTCTGCTAGAGCAACGTTGCGATGGTGATAGTCGTAAGCATGGCGGTATTCGCGTCCCGCTATGCGCCGGTTGGCAAAATATTCCTTCTCCAAGACCTCTCTTGCACCCATCCATCCCGAACCGGATCTCATGAGTAATCGGTAAGTAGTTTTGTTGCCATTCTTTGCACGTGGCGGAAACAGACGAACGACCACGTGCTTCCTAGCATCTGACCATGCTTTATCAGTCAAAACACATTTGACGGACTTTCCAAGATCGAGGTTTTCAACCTGCGTCTCAGGACTCATGATCTGAAGGGTACCGAGGAAGTGTGTACTGGAGTCGTGATTCTTTGCCCATTTGTCCATATGTTCAAGGTAGGCTTTTCGCCTTTCCTCGACGACCCAGGAAGCGTTCTCTGGGTTGCGTGGCGATCTCCCCACTGGAGAGCTAGAATATGATGGGTGTTTTCTTGGAGTCGTAGGTGGTGTCCGGAGCTGCGGACGTGGTGGAGTTGCGGGCCTCGCGATCCAGACGGAGCCATCAGAGTGCGCCATGGTCAGGAAGTAGAGAGAAATGGGCTTGCGTATGTTTGAGCTGTTGTACGAGGGTCGATGAGCTCGACTTTCTTGTAACTGCCCGGTAGGCAGGTCGAACACTGTGGAGATGCCTTTGCAGGCACCACTAGCGACCTTTATATCACGTCCTACTTCTTCACCGCCCCCACAGCTGCGTGCCTCTCAATCAGTTACTGCCCCTTGTTTGCAGGTGAGAGGGACAGAAGATGTGATGCTCATGCCGTGTGGCGTACTGACCGGCGACTCACCGGCTGCCCTGGAGATAATGTCCAAACAGACGCAATACCCTGTGAAGGCGGACACTCAACAGACGTAAGTAACGAGTCTCAAGGCTCAACATCAAACGAAGGACAACTCCAGGGCTCGCAAATCGTCCGGATGACATGGGCCCATGGCAGCCTGGAGCATGACGCATCTGTGGTTCGCTTACCTGCCTAGGCGGAGGATGCCTGCACTAGTCCCCTTCTAGCTACATGCCACCCGGTGAGGATAAGGATACACTAGATGGCAACAATTGGCTCGATAATATGTCTGAAGTTGGAGACCGGTGATGGGAGGACAATAGAGCAAGGCATGTACCTCGCATCAAGAGGACAAGAAACAGAGTACTTGGAAAAAGTTGTATATCATGTGTCAACCTTGCGAAAGCTAGGGAAGGGGTATCAATTCATCAGCGGTTCATCCTCTCACCTATATTCTTCCTTCCAACAAGTCCGCAGCCCTCTCAAGTGCACCGTTGAGGTCACTCACGTTCGCCAACAATCCTCCAGGACCTACATCTCTTGCGACATTATCGAGCAACATGCTAAGAGGTACCTCGGGCCCTTCGTTCTCACGTCCTTCGGCCTGAGCTCTATCCTTCCCGTTCTTAATCGCCGCCTGAATGTTGTACAGAGACTCGCTGAGATGGTGACGGGCTTCGGCCTGCCTCCTCTTGCTGGAGAAGGTTTCGGTAATCTCGTCATTCTGGAGGGCAATCTGATCTCGCTCACGTTGTGTCTGGATGTATTCTCCCATGAGCTGTTTGCCCTGCTTCCGGAGCTGCTTTAGTCTTCCTGTGTTATCAAGGCCGGAGTTGTTGGCGTCTTGAAGGTCGAGGAATATGTCATCGAGTTTCTCGCTGTAGGCCACGACAAGATTGCGCTCCTGATGGATGGCTTTTGCGCGCGCTTTGTCCTTGTCGGCCACGGCACTGATCTTCTCAGTCATGCGTCTCACATGCGCTGTGATCCATTCCTGAGCGGCTTTGCGCGTAGTGTCGACAACGGTATAGCCTTTCAGGCCGAAACCCTTGAGGCGCATGACTTCGACAGCCCACGTTGGACCGCGTTTGAGGCGCTTCTTCGGCGGTTCGTCATTATGACTGTGAGTTTGACCTTTCTTAGCAGCGCCATGAGGTTTAACAGGAGGCGCGTGGTTAGCACTCGAATCTGGTGCGTCCTCCTCGTCGGATTCATCCTGACCGCCCGTGGGCTTAACAGATGGCGCAACGCGAGGCGCTCTGCGATGCGACGTTTGGCTAGGTACCCCTCGCTTCGTCTTCATGCCTTCTGGCGATAGTTCGTCAATATCGTCATCTCCTAGATCCTCTTCGGGTGTCTGGGAACTTCTGCCTGGTCGAATCTGCGCTTTGCTTACGGCTGGGGAAGACTGCATGATATCCTCCTCTTCCTCATCTACAATGCGACGAGACCTTACGCGAGCGTTTGGCGGTCTCTGCGAGGGCGGTGGCTTGCGTTTCTTCTCCGTTTCAGGCTGAGGTCCATGTCGCTGTCGAGGTGCTGGTTCAGATCCCGGCTGATTGGCCCTGACAGACATAGGTGATAGCTCATCTAGTTCTCCGTTGTCTTCTGGTGGGGATCGCGAGGCCACGAGTCTTCGCCGTACAACTCCATTTGCAGGCTGTTGGGGGCTCAACTCATCCACGTCTGAATCAACATCCTGTATCAAGCTGGGCATAGCCTGCACGCCATTTGTAGCAGAGAGTGTCGAGTTACGAGGCTGGCGCACCAGATTGCCTACGGGAGTGTTCGGGATCGGCTCAGTCGATGCTGCTTTGGCTGCTGATCGTGCTACGCCTTGCTTCACAGTCGTTGACGCGTCTGGTGGCCGTTGCTGTGCATCCCTGGGTGCCAGTCGAGGTTTCCTGACCGGTACTGGCGTGTCCGGCGCGTCCACTCCTACATCCAGCCCGTTCCTCTGTGCGCTGCTCATGACATTGTCCACGAGGGACAGCTCATCAGGCAGGTTGTCGTACTCCTCAGATATAGGCGACACCGTCACAGCGGCTCTCCGGCTCTTCTCTACCGATTGCACCTCCCCACCGTGCTCTGGGCTCAGCTCGTCGACTTCGTCCTCGTCTTGCTGGACTGGCTGCACTGCCGACGACCCACGCTTCCTCTTGCCTAGTTGGGGCGTGACTAGGGATTGATCGGGCGTGTTGCGCGCTTTCGCGCTGCGATGTCGTTTCGCTGAGCCATGTTCCGCGCGCGGAGTGCCCTCGATGGGCGTCCGGCGCGACGAGCGCTGCGGGGGAAGTGAGGCTTGTTTGGGGACTTTCGGTACGAGGCCGCCCAGATTGAAGTCGAAGCTGGTCTGGATGGACCCAATTCTGCCCTCGTCAGTACATGTGCATAATGCTTGTGCTCTGTAAATACGCACCCAGCGCCGCGTATGCGCTGCTGTCGATGCTCAGTGCGATCTAATATTGGTCAACTGTGCGCGCAGGCAGACAGAGAAAGTGCGCAATACCGATAGGCGCCATTAGAAATGGTTGCGCATTAAGAATTGCAAGCGGCGGCGTCGGGAGAGCGCGTCGTGTTGGGGAGCCCGGTGTTGACTGTGGAGCCCCGGGCGGCTGTTGTGGTGTGCAGAAGGACTAGCACGGGGCGGGCCTAGCGCAGAGGCGTTCCAATGCTTCGGAATCCATGTCTTGCATGCCATCGATCAATTGCACTGGAATATACAAAACACCCTCACGCGGCGTCAGATTCATACAGCATGGGCTGGCTCTGGTCCGGCAGCAGCAGCAGCTCCAGCGCAAAAGACCAGCTCGATCCCTCGCTCCGCGACTTCCTCGACCGCGAAGCACCGTCAGGACAGAGGCCCTCGCTCCCCTCGAAGCCTGCACCGAAGCCCTCGACGCCCGCACAACAAGAGCAGCTCGCTGAAGAGACTGCACCTCTCGCTCCATCGCAGTCACAGTTCCAGGATGGCCGCTATGCGCACCTCTGGAAAAACTACACCCCGCAGGACATTCTCGAAGACCGAAGCAAGTCGGAGCAGGACAAGCTGCGCGACATTATCGAAGCATACAACGACCGCAAGAAGGAGGTAGGCCAGGTTGCCATGGAGAACTGCGCTTTCGAGTACATGGAGCAGTACAATTGCTTTAAAAATCCAGGCTTCGTGGACGCGATAACACTGTGCCGCGCCCAGACCCGAGTCTTCAACCGATGCTATGAGACCCAGGCCAAGTTCCTGAAGGCGCTTGGCTATCTGACCATGGACACAAGAAGTCCCGAAGACAGCGAGCGAATACAAATGCACGCCGACCGGCTGTGGCAGCAACTGAAGGAGCAGGAGGCCCTGATAGAGAAGGCGAAAGAGGAGGGGCAGCCTCTACCCAAGTTCGAAAGCGTGCTCTCGAGACAGAATGTCGCGCGAGCGGTCGCTGGTGGGCCCCCTCCAACTACTTCTGTGCCCGTGGTCGGCGACCTTGACCCGGTCGATCGCCTGGCCGAGACCGACGTGTGGGCCAATGTCAAGCCAGAAGCACGGCAACAGTACGAGAAGAAGCTGGCCGAGCTGCCACCCGAACGACGCGAGATAGAGAGGCAGGCGCTGTTGGGAGAGCTGCGCGCAAACAATGGCATAGCCAAGCAGGTCGAGGTTGCCTTCATCGAGGAGCGCATAAACAGGATGAAGAGAAGAGAGGCCGGCCAGGCCACCATTGGAGACACAATAAAACGCTTGTGGGGCTGGAATTGAGAAGATGGGTGCGGCTTGTCCGTTGGCGCTGTACGATTCCTGTAAGATTGACGGTGTAGGTGGAATAACCCCGCCAAAACAGTTTGAGACAACTGATCACCATCACCTACGCCGAAAGTGAGCGTTGACGTTACCTAACCTATCATAGCTAGATGCTTCAAAACGAAAGCACCTAGAGAATAGTAAGTTGGCCTAAGAGAGGGCGAATATCCAAATTTCCAAGTCTTACAGTCACTGTGTGAGGCAGCTCTCATCAACGCCCTTTGACGATAGAGATTCTACTTGGCTTTACAAGGTCCCTCGGATTCAGCAATCATAACAGATACTGTGGGGCTCCCGAAGGCAGTATCATATGCGTTTAGTGCAAGATTCCTCTGAAAACAGTCATCTTTCGCGGAAATAAATGTACCGTGAATGCGGGGGCGGCTAATACCCCGGATTGTCAATGTACGAGGAGCCAGTATTAATTGAGTCATATCCAGGAAGATTACATTGACGACATTGACGTTGTAAACCGCATTCCAAGGGGCACTGTAGAGGAGCTCAAAGACCAACAAAGCCTGTTAGCACCTGGCGGAAACACAAGCTCCCTGACCGCCTACGGCATCTATACAAAGTCCAAGGTCGAATCAGTCGCAATTATCAATCTTCAGGTGTTCAATGCATCAATGTCTCTGACAGAACGTGCAAACACCACTTTTACGTTGCCAGCGTCTCTAGGGAACTGGAATACCGCGAAGGTGAGGAGGCTGACGGCACCGGGTGTAGATGTCTCAACGGGGATCACACTTGCAGGGCAGTCTATTGATGAGAGTGGAAAGATCGTAGGACAGGAGAGCGTGGAGAGCGTGATTGATAATGAAGTCCTGGTCGGTGCCGGAGAGGCAGTCCTGGTTACGCTGTGAAGGCATCTGTGGGGAACCAAAGTGAGTCAAGCCACGCGCGTAGACGCAGTCAAACATTGTGCATCTCACCACAGCCGCATCTCGTGCCTTAGATTTTCAGCCAGTGCGTTATGTTCAGTTATTATGCCATTGTGCATGCAGACTGCGGACTAGTTCGGCGCATATATACACCCTCCCATAGTCTTCCTCTACGCCCCTGCCACGCCCTCTGTTTCTTGCGGGACTACGTACGACAACCTCGCTCATCATTTGTCCTGCTCCGAAAGATGGCGCCTCAATATTACACCTATCGCCCGAGTCAGTCGTTTCTCTCCCCGGAAGCACAATTTGACGACTCATCTCCCGTCGCATTGGTGTGCATGGTCGCCATAACTGTAATCGCTGTCGTCTATGTCATTGTGTATATAACGATCCTAGCCATTCGTGGCGAACAACCGGAACACTTCGTTGTTTCAACATCGTCTTCGGATGGTAGCCAATACGCAAGGCACGCCGCAGCCGCCGCCCCAATGCCGCCATACGACATGCCGCTTGGTCATTGTATCGTGGATCAAACCGATTCGGACTCACCACCATCCTATGCTGAGGCGACAGCAGCGAGGCATGACTAATGTTTCGTGCACGAGCGAGTTTGGTCGATTTAAGTCAACGCATTGTCTCTGGTGGTAAGTCTTGCACACAGACGCTTCCGACCCGTGGTTCCAATCGGGGAGCCTTGGGATTAACAACCAGTTGGCACGTTTAACGTTTGCGCAGTCTGCCATCTTCCACTGGTTTACTAGTCCAGATTTTTGAAAAAATTCCAATCCCATTCCTTCCATACTACATAATAGGTATCTGCAATGCGAGATATTCCTCGTCTTCTTTTTCGTTTGTGCAACCCCGAACCCACCCTGGATCACCATGGATATCAAGAAGCGAATCTCGAAGCGATGGTCTTGTGTTATCGTACCGCAGTCGCAACCATCAAAAGCTTCGACTGAGGAGATTGAACCCACAAAACCTGTCAACAAACGTTGGTCTACGTCTCTAAGCTTCCTGCGGTCAGCTACCTCCGACGAACCCAGTAACGATCAGTCTCGGTATGAGCGAGACTTTTTGTCTCCTCGGCGAAATGGTGCGTCGCGCACATTCCCTTTCGGACCAGATTCCCGGTCGCTACTGCCCGAACCTCCCGTTAAGAAAGCCCCCGACATTGTGGAGGCACAATGGGAGAACATACCCCTATATCGTCGTATAAATGCAGCCACCCGCGTAGCGCATATGCGTGCAACATTCATACCACATTCAATAGAGTATCGCGCGCTGGCCGATCACAATCGTTGTTCAGACATTCAAGAAGAAGCAAACAAGGAAGATATGGGAACAGACAGCACGACCGCGGTCGATAGTCAGCAGTCATCACCCTCTTCGAACATCAAAATTTCCGAGGGCGAAGCTATGTTGAACAATCGTTCGGGTACGCCGAACGAACTTCCGAAGCTCAAGGAGGATGCCTTGTGGATCTCGTTGATATATTTGCCCACCGCAGCCGTGGCCGGTTCGTGCGTAGCTTGCAACAAAGATATTACCTTCCCCAAGGCATCATCCTGGCGCCTCCATGGTTGTGGGCATCGCTACCACTTGTCTTGTTTCCGCGACTTATCTTGGCTCTACCCAACTTCGAGTACCACCAGCACATCCACGGACACCCCAACCCTCAAGGCTACCAAAAAAACGAAGTGTTTCAGGTGCGAAAACTTCCGACGTCAGTGTTGCAAGATCGGTATCCAAAACATGCATTCTCGAATAGATAGACTCGAGAATCTACTTTGTCCACACAAGATCGAGCTTCACTGCCCCAGTCTAGAGGGACGTGGCCGCGCAACGATGGAAGCATGTGAGCGTGAAATCGCAGAGGAATCCGCAAGGTCACGCTCATATCCTCCCCCATCACCATGGACCCTCGACCAGTCGCCCCAGTTCTTCGATGCACCGCTCGTTCTCATTCCAGCCTCGACATTCAAGCTTGACGCGAAGGACATGCGTCCAGAATCATGGCCGCCAAAGGACACCAAGACTACCCCAGATCCCCCAGCGCGCCCGCGCCCATCACCAGTTCAGGCAGCATATCCGAAGCAGAGGACGAAACCACTCTACCCATCACCCCTCCGCATCACCAAACGCGTACAGGACGATCCTTCAGCTCGTCAACCGCCCCACCTAACATCCTCTCCCACCGAAGACCGCTTCATGAGTCCTAGTAACCCTCGTCTGGCCCCCTCAACAACAAGTGCAAGTTCCCTAACCGTCCACCCTTCGACGTCCCTCGCACATGCACCCTCTCCACCATGGCACAAAGTCCGCGGGAACGAGACTCACATTCCAACGCCGGTTCATAGGGCGGCAGAACCCCGCCAAGCGGATATCGAGAAAGCAAAGCAGAAGCAGAAGCGCACGTGGCGCGAGAGCGTGCCTGTAGGAACGGATATCCAGGCGCTAGAGAACGTGTACAGGCTGAATCCGGGACATGCGATCTTCAGGAGGATCGAGGCGCTTGCTGAGGAAGATGAGAGGGAGGAGGAGGCTGGAGAGGAGAATTCCAGGAGGACTAGTGTGAAGGGGAGGGAGGGGTGGATATAGATGGGAGGTTGCGCGCGAGTGGAGTTGAGCTCTAGAGACTGGGACATCGTTAGATTTTGCTGTTTGGAATCGAGAATTATATCCAGGTTCGCGAAGTGGTTGATTGAAATAGGATGAGAAGTATCTTGACAATGCTAAATGCAACTTTATAAACGATCCAAGTCTCGGCAGATAGTTTGGGAGAATAGATGTGGAGCTGTTTTGACTCGTGTTTCGAGGGCCAACCAACCTTTCAGGAATTCTATCATACTGAGGAGAATGATTCCAAGAGTATCGTCAGCCATAGAAATCTAGAGAGATAATTACATAAAAGACGTTTCCAAAAGGTGCAGTTACTCCTGCTACCAGCACAGACGTCTGGCCAGTTGCGGCTGGCTAGCTGGCTGCTGCTCATTTGAGGATAGTTATATCAGCAGTAGTGACTAGAGACGCTCGCAAACAAGTAGTAAATCTGAGTCTTATGAAAAGCAGGCGGTGAACAGGGGACAGGCTTTGGGGACAGGCTTTTGGATTTTCATATCTTTACAATTGACTTTTGACACCATTCGCATAATCAGTTTCGCACTAGCGTAAGATTTTCCCTTGTTCACGAGTGCGTGAGATATCGTGTTATCGAAAAGTGACAGGAAACATAGTTTACTGGACATTTGTGATTTCTGTCTACGTTCACTTCACGGTTCGGGTTTTCAAGCAACTGCTTTCGTCAATAATGGACCTCAGCTTAGGGGTCAGGTTACCTCGAGCCCTCCAATTGCGTGGAATTTAGGTCAATGTCCAAATTGTCTCTGCACAATGTTTTTGAAAAATATGGCCCAGTAAGAAGTTTTAAAACGCTGGAAAAATAGCATACTGCTTTTAAGTCTGCTTCCTCCGTAGCATTCTTATTTTCTCTATAAATCGCTACCGACTCTGGCGACACTTACACGAAACATCAACATCTGAAGTAAGACGCGTCATCATGTCAAGATTCATTGACAAGCATTCCTTCCTCGAACAGGGTGTCGAGATAATACCAAGTCCACCTGACGATATATGCGCAATATGCCGCTGCGGACTAGACGCCTCGCCGGAAGACGCATGCGAGTACAACGGCGTCACGTACAATGCTGAGCGTAAAGAAGGTGCCCCCGAGTTCGATAATACCGTCATCAAAATCAAGCTCTGCGGTCACATGTGGCATCGTGGCTGCCTGAAACTGTATCTACAAAGTTGTGGATTGGTCGAGGGCCGTTGTCCCATGGACAGGACGCAGCTATTCGAGAATACTTTGACTGAATCTGTCAGGCAACGATTAGGCGAGTTTCGGTCGGCAATCCAATCCTACCAGGCCCGGACCAATATCATGTCCAAAGCCAGGATGCAGCTCCGCAAGGAGCGGTGGCCTGCAGATCTGAAGCGGATGCTCGATCTGTTCGATGACTGCCGCAGGGGGGATAGAATTCTTTCCCGCGTTCTTTGGGAGTTGCGCGATCCTCGTAGCAACTTCTTCAGGCACGATAATCACTGGCTCCAGCAGCTGAATATAGCAGTGCGGATCTTGGCAAGGAGTGGTAAGGAGGAAACAGTCATGCAGTTCCTCGTTCGGAACCGAGAGCGCGAGCTTAAGCAATCGGCAACCCCATTTCCAGAACCCGAAGTGGCAATCGAACGACCTTCTTCCATCAAGTATGAGATAAACGGGCTTTTTGCGCGCCTTCGCGAGTTTGACCCACGTTTGGTGACAGGTAGCTGGGTACGCTATCGGAAGAATCTGAAGGAGAAAATTCTTGACTTTGAGAGAAACATGGCTCGATTACGCCTCAAGGAGGAACGCGAATGTTTGGAATATGTCGACGGACTGCACGAGATGATGTCCATTGTCGATGACTATATCAATGCTATTGGGCATTGACTTGATTGTTGAATTCTGGCACAGGATTCCTTGGCTGTAAATCTCAGCTTCTGAGACATCTCGATGGTTTGTACATGTAAGGAGCGTTGGGAGAGCCCTGAAGAGTCTTATCTACATATTTGAATTTGCGAAGTGCCAGAATGTTGAAGTATCCTTGTTAAAGGTAATCGAATCCGTAAGCAATATGAATTTGAAGTGTATCCCAAAGTTTTGAATCTGTGTGAGTGAACACCTTGACAATGTGCTCAAGTCGGCATGGCGCTATGTGGACATGAACTTACAATCAGCCGGCGGATGACTGTGGATGAGCTGGTTACACTCTGGTGGACGTCATCTTGGTTGGAGTTCGTATCGAACGTGTCCAGTCTTGAAGCTAACGATCAGAGCAGCGACAAGCCTCGGGTTGATATCAGGAACATTTAATCTCTCTGAGAATCGTCGCGACTTCAGAGGGTAGCCTTGAAAGTTGAGGTCGTGGGGTTTGCCCAGGTGGGACGTTTGAGGACGACTGCTATCTGAGTAATCGCTTACTAATCAGAGGCCTTTGCGTCCGTGGCGGTCAGACCTGGAGGATGATGACTTCCCATCCATTTCGGCATCGAGTCAATTTTCGGTTCGATCGTGTAATTACGTCCGAAAGCTCCGGTCTCCTGAAGACCTCTCGTGTTGCTGATCTTTGAGCCCGTTTTCCGTCGCCTACAACGCCCCCTCTGTCTCGCGATACATCATTCCTGCCATAGGTCGAGACGTACTGCACAGGTGCTTTTCAAAGGCACAAGAGAATACTCCACGAAGATTACGGACTGGCTTGTGACACTGGTCCCGATCTGAGGCTGATCGCGTCAAATTGAGGCAATTGACTTACCGCTTTAGGAACTACCACTAGAGAGACGGGAGTACCTTGTTGGCATCTGTTCTGAAGTTTGTGATGCACAGCAAAATGAGGGCCAGTATGGTCATGAAAATTCATTTTCTGTTTCTTTCCTCCATATTTGGCCGAATTCTTGCATCGGATCAAGTCCAGCAACCATTCGACTTCGAAGCCATGACCTCTCCATCCTACAGTCTGCCACCTCTGCCGTATGCTTATGATGTCAGTCTACTCAGTCAAGTTCTCGGAATCAAGCTTGCTAATTCCTGCATAGGCTCTGGAGCCCCACATCTCAGCTCAGATCATGGAATTGCACCATAGCAAACACCATCAGACATACATTACCAACCTCAATGCTGCGTTGAAGACACAGTCAGAGGCAGTGCATACGGCAGACATCACCACACAAGTATCACTCCAGCAAGCTATTCGGTTCAATGCTGGCGGCCACAGTAAGGAAATCTCCACTAGATGGTGTTCCTTGGCAGGTATCTACGAAATCTACCAAACATCGGTTTGAGAGAACTTGCCACGAGCACCTGTCCCCCTGTTCCCCTTCCTGAGCTATCACTGACCTTTTCTTGCGATTTTCAGTCAACCACTCTCTCTTTTGGCAAAATCTTGCCCCAGCTAGCTCAGCGGATGCGAAGACTTCCGCTGCACCAAAGCTCAGCAGCCAGATCAAAAGTACATGGGGAAACGAAGAGAAATTCCAGAAGGCTTTCAAGGCGGCTTTGTTAGGCATACAGGGTAGCGGATGGGGATGGCTTGTCAAGGTTGAGACTGGGAACGAGCAAAGACTGGCAATCGTGACTACGAAGGACCAAGATCCTGTGGTCGGAAAGGGTGAAGTTCCAATTTTTGGCGTCGACATGTGGGAGCATGCCTACTATCTACAGGTACGTTGACAATGTTTCTTCACCAAGCTCAACCGCTTATTTGCAGTAGTACCTGAATGGGAAGGCTGCATACGTGGAAAATATCTGGAACGTTACAAACTGGAAGACTGCAGAGGAGCGCTTTGTCGGTACTCGCGCGGATGCCTTCAGAATACTTAGGGCATCTATGTAAGCGCGGTATGTCCTTCTTAAAAGTAGGTAGTAAGCAGTTTATCTCACCTAGACGGGCGCGTTTCCGCTCCTGGGTCACTAATGTAGTCCATGTTGGAGTACCATGGTGTCCGAAAGCCATTCCTTGGCGCCCTGTAGCCATGTGGGTACTCCCTCAAACTTGCTCAAGCATGCATAAACAAAGACTTAGTCCACTCTGTGACACATCTAAGCATTCTACTATATAAAAACATCACTCTCTCCAGAACAGTGTACGTTTACTGTTTGTCGAGACACTTCTAGCTATCGGTGCCCATCCTCAGGTACGAAATGTGCCACGGTGCTTCAGATCGTGTCAGTCAGGGAGGTTCGATAGCAGTCCTCAAACCCATTTCGTCTACTACAGTAGACCAAACCTGCGTCTCGGACGAATGCCGACTTATTTTCTCCAATCGTCTCGACACAGTCTCGCAATGGCACACGCAGGTTGAATTCCAGGGCTGGGAACGAAGACAAGGCTTACGGGACGGGGATACGTGGGCCATCATTCAGTAAGTATGTCACAGACTCCATGTGATACCAAGTTTTTACGTTCAGTAGTAAAGACGGCGATCTTACCGTCCCAAACTCGGGCTTGCATCCGAATCAGCTTCCTTCACAGCCTTTCTACTCGTTTACGCTTAATGGGCCAGATTCCACGATGAAACTCCCTCAGCAGCTGGAACTTGGAGTTGGAGAGTCAGGTATCATCGGACGACGAATATCCATTATGAACGGCTCACCAGAGGGAGTTCGGATCCTAGCGCAAGGTGTTCTCGGCTGGAATTGATCGCTGCAATTGGGTAAAGCATGCTTCCATTACAGTTCAGAAAGCGCGCCCCAAAAAGAGGGTTTCTAAATACTGGCATATTCGAAAGCACATGAATACTTCGCTCTGTCGGACTCGGGTTTCTTAATCAGGCTAGCGTCTTCTGAAAGAAGCTAGCCCTCCTCTCAATCACCATCTTGACGTCGCAGATCCTAACCTCTTGCGCTTCAGCAAGACCTCGAACCCGCTTGGGAGGTTCTCAACGGTCCTCGTATAGCCATGATCTGCTTCCATCGCGACTGCTACCATAGTATGTTGCTCAGCGGTATGTCCTTTCCGCGAAATCGGTTCAGCTTACTTCTCCCCACCCTTGGCCTTGTAGACCGGTAAAGCTTGATTTTGCCTAGACGTCACTCATGCAGGAACCTCACCTTGCGATAACAACCAGCCTTTACAAATGTGAAGATCTCTAGAGACCTTCCATATCCATATCTTTGCCAAGGGATACATGCATTCCTTAGCCGGAAGACCGCGTCTGCGGGGATCGGAAGAGCCAACCACCAAGGTATTGAATACAAGCATGCTGCCACTGTTCTGTAGTGCTTGTTCCAATTGTTTTATCTTGATTTACCTTGTCTTCATTTGGGTAATCTTGTAGTCACTGTTCCCAGTTCCAATCCGAGGCCTCACACGAACC
This sequence comes from Lophiostoma macrostomum CBS 122681, assembly GCA_010405375.1. NCBI lineage: Eukaryota > Fungi > Ascomycota > Dothideomycetes > Pleosporales > Lophiostomataceae > Lophiostoma > Lophiostoma macrostomum. Next base: position 101,448 of record MU004366.1, on the reverse strand, counting down.
GCTGGTATCGACGAAATGAAGTCTACAACATGTATCGTAGCGCTGATTTCGGCGATTGGGAGTGCTGCCTTTCCAACCCGAATGCAACCGCAAATTCGCGACAATACGCAAACTGCGAGCGAAAGACTTGGATTGACATGGTTAGGAGGCAACAGTGCGCTTCCAAAAGTCCTGTAAGCCTTTCGAATTTCGAAATCATGCACCTAAAGCCTGAATAACCATACTAGTATACTCTTCACTGGTGGAACCATTGCCAGCGGCTCAATCTACGGCGCTCTCGACGATACTCAATACGGCCAGCTTCAAATTACGGGGGAGCAAATCATTGCCAGGAACCCATATCTCCTCAACCACACTCAACTCGCTGTCTCCAATTGGACTACCGAAGATGATGGGTCGACCGGGACAAATGATGCCTTGGTCATGAACATGACCCGCTTTGCCAGTGATGCTTTGTGTTCTGAAGATAGTGATATTGCAGGTGCCGTCTACACCCATGGGACCAATTCACTCGAAGAGACGGGCTTTCTGATGGACCTCCTCGTCAATTGCGGCAAGCCTGTTGTTGGTACTGGAGCAATGCGGCCATGGACTGGTAAGTGCAGAATCTACCTTATTAGCAGAGTGCATCCGATGTCATGTCTCAGAAGAGTCTCAGAAAATGCTTACTGAGACAATGATCAAACCCAATCACTTCGGGAGAGCTTTACTGACCTTCGATCTCAATCACCAGATCTCTCCTTTGACGGCGATGCCAACTTCTTCCAAGCTACTCTGCTAGCAGCGAACCCTGATTCTCGCGATCGCGGTCTCATGGTTGCTTTCAATGGTCGCATTCTTCCCGGATTTTGGGTGACGAAGCTTCATTCGACCAATCCCAACGCCTTCGGACCAACCGCTCTGGGTGATTTGGGACTTTTTGTGAACAACATGCCATATTTCTACAATACGTATGTGCATCTAGAACCTATTATATCCCTATAGGCGACTAAACTCCAGTAGTCCATCACAGCCGATCGCCAAGCACGCATTTTCATTAGTAGAGGTCTCCAGTGATGCTTCCTATCCAGCGCTTCCAAAAGTCGACATTCTCTACGCCGCTCGCGAGTTCGACGGCAAGCTCGTGCTCAATGCTCAAGCCAACGGTGCAAAGGGCGTCGTTATTGCTGGCACTGGAAACGGCGGTATACCCAGCGGCGATGACGAGATCACCGAGGCCCTTGACAGTGGTCTGCAGATTGTCGTTGGTACCCGAAGCCCATTTGGCCCAAGCAGTCCCAGCGTGACTCCAACGTATGCGAAATCTGGCTTTGTGCATGTCATCCAGTCAAGGATCATGCTGCAACTCGCGATTGCCAGTGGTTATAGCATGAACCAGACAATCGAGCTTTTTGAAGGATCACTGAGAAAAGCGATTGGCCAGCCTTGGCCCTAAAGGCATTTGTATGCGAATGTTGGTATCCTAGAGGCGCGGTGTATATATGAGGCGGTCGTACCTACAGACGATAGATGTTAATCATTACGACACTGCTGCTTATTGGAAGATATCCGAAGGCTCCTGATCTACTCCGTTACAAAGGTTTGAGAGTAGGCTTCCCTGACAACCCCAGTCTTGACACCCTCATGTGCGGCTTCTCTAATTCTTACTGGTCATGCACTGCTGTATCTGAACATCCAGTGCACAAGGATTGCGAGACGGCTCGATCGTACCTGGGCGTGCTTCGTCGCCTGCTTCCAATGCGGTAATCAACCTTCCACCTGGGTAGGATCAAGGGCACCTAGGTAGGGAGATGGAATAAAAGCTTCCGAGGTCGCGATTGTCGTGTGAGGATCGCGCCTTCCGCTACGTACACTCCCAGACCACCACGCACCTCGCCTGGTTGTGTACAAGATGCCACCATGCCTGGAGATCTCGAAGGATGGCTCGTATTGTGTTCGTATGCTGGGCAGGAAGCTCGGCGGGGACGCAAGTGACAACAGCTACGACAAAGGTATCAAGGCATTACTAGGAAAGAGCATTAATGTGAGCATGCGAAAATGCAACAAGTGATCTAGCAATCACTGACTGGTGAACTGGATTTCCAAGTTTATGGGACCTGTGACGGTGAATGAGGCTCGTAACGCTGATTCGCTGGAAAAACTCCGGAGATTTGACCCTGAGCGCAACCAAATTGCGGAGAAGCTCTCTCGCGCCCCGTACCCTCTGCACATGGCTCACGTACCTGGCGCCTGATACGAATTTTCCTACTACCTTCTCCTACATCCGTTCGATTGGCGCTGTAGGATATTTCGCCTTATTTGCGGGTGTTGCAAGTGGAGCCGCCGTCTCCCTCCATTAGTGTTCGCACAGACAAAAATTCCGGAAACATGCCAAGCCCATTGAGTCTGGTCTATTATGCCTTCCATCCTCAGGAATTGAGGTCAATCATACAATGGTAAGGCGCCTCCCCAGGCTGCTCGGTGCGCTTCCCTCACTACCGGACCTTCTAACGCCCACTTTTCAGGAAGGTCTGGCATAACCCGGTACACGAACGCGACGAGACGAAAGATACAGAGTCGCTGAAACGATGCTTCCACTTCCTCGGCCTGACGAGTCGGAGTTTCGTCGCCGTAATCCTAGAATTGCATCCGGATCTGTTGGTGCCTGTCACTGTCTTCTACCTCGTGCTGCGGGCTCTGGACACAATTGAGGATGACATGACAATACCCCTAGAAAAGAAGGAGCCAATCCTCAGGAACTTCGATTCCATATGTGAGGAGGATGGCTGGACGTTCACCGAGAACGGTCCCAACGAGAAGGACCGGCAATTGTGCGTAGAGTTCAACGTTGTCGTTGAGGAATTCAAAAAGCTTGAACCGCCGTACAAGGTCATCATCAAGGACATAGCCAAGCGTATGGGTAATGGGATGGCCGACTTCTGCAGGAATGCGAGCTTCAACGCCGACGGCGTCGAGACCATCAAAGACTATGAGCTGTACTGTCATTACGTCGCTGGTCTCGTGGGCGAGGGTTGCACCCGCTTGTTCGTCGAAGCTGGCATGGCCAACCCAGCTCTGCTGAAGCGGCCGGAGCTGATGGAGTCCATGGGTCAGCATCTACAACAGGTCAATATCATTCGAGACGTCCGAGAAGATTTCGACGATGGGCGGCGATTCTGGCCCAAGGAGATTTGGTCAAAGCACGTGGACAAGTATGAGGACCTTTTCAAGCCTGAAAACAAACAGGCTGCACTCACCTGCAGCTCAGAGATGATTGTCAACGCGTTGGAGCGCGCTGATGATTGCCTGTACTATCTCGCTGGGCTCAAGGAGCAGAGTGCGTTCAACTTCTGTGCCATTCCTCAGTCCATGGCCATTGCGACCTTGGATGTCTGCTTCCAGAATGAAAAGATGTTCCAACAGAACGTCAAAATCACCAAGGGGGATGCTTGCCAGTTGATGATCGATTCGACACAGAACCTTCAGATGGTCTGTGAAATCTTCAAGCGGTATATTCGCAAAATTCACCAAAACAACAACCCGCATGACCCGAACTTCCTACGTATCAGCATAGCGTGTGGAAAGGTGAATCCATCTAGGCCAGTGAGATGCCGACGCTAACGTGATGGCAGGTTGAGCAATTCATCGAGTCCATCTTCCCTTCCCAGAAGAAGCCCGTAGACACAAAAGCGAATCCCCTCAGCGCAGAAGAGGAGGCAAAGGCGAAGGCCGAAGCGGAAGAAAACAAGTGGGACATGATCTACATGGGTATCGCTATCTTTGGTACCCTGTTCCTCATAACCTCTTCCATGGTATGCGATGAACCACTCCCACAGGACACACAAACTGACAGGATTTAGTTTTTCGTTGCGTGGCTGGCAGGTGCACGATTCGACATTGCTTTTACTCAGTTCAGAGAGCAGATGGGACAGTTGCTGGGCACGTCCAATGCTTCGAGCACAACTGTGGAACCTGGTCACAGCGAACTATAACCTACAGCTGTTCACCTTCATCTGTAACTCTAGTAGGGCGGTTGACCCCAAAACGTATGTACGCACCCGGAACACTAATGTTAATATTCGAAGCTTGTTGCTCGAAGATGTGATTGCGTGACATGTCGCTAGCACGGATGTCAAATTGCAACCCGGTCGTTCAATGACTGTAGTTGTGCCGAAGATGTGCTTATATCGAAACGCGCCTTGCTCGGAGACGAGGCTGCTACGAGCCAGTCCAAAGAAAGTGGGCTAGGCTCGGCGGCGGCGGTGTGGACATAGCTCAATTAGTATTATATCAAATACATCAGATGCTTTGTTGCGTTACCAAAACGCAAGGCGTGACTTTGCAGCTCGTTTGCTTGTGAGGCGGAAAGCGGTGAAACGGTGAAGGCTGCATTAGGCTTAGCACATCCAGCCTAGGCGTCTCGGCCCGCGCTTGCCCAGCCTGGGGACCTCGAAGCACCTGGCTTTTTCTTTCGTTCGGTTCAACAACCTACAACTCGAGAAAGCAAGCTCCCCCAACGCACGATCACCACGGCTGTCCCCGCCTTCCGTCGCAGGCAACAATCAACAGTCTCAGCTGCGCGACTGCCCCTTCGACCATCGCCTGGCGCGATTCCGACCAAAGACACCAACGCCGCACCCCATTCACCCTCTTCTACCGCCGAATCTTCTCTCACCACCCGCTTTCTTCAAACACAACACATAACCTAGCTCCTTTCCGGAGTACTCGCTCCCCTTTCTCTCACACCCTCTCACCGGACCACCACAATGGCAGAGGTCGCATCCGCACCCAACGGCCAACAACAGGTCCCGTTGGACACCATTCCAATCTCCCCCTCAGACAATCCCTCAGGAACCTCGGATGAGTCTGCGGTCACGAATTCCTCGGCAAACAGCGACATCCGGACCGTCTTTGATGACCCGGACAACTTCAATGTGAAGCATCCCCTGATGAACCATTGGACGCTGTGGTTCACCAAGCCGCCCAGCGGCAAGGTATGCACCTGCTGATGCAAGAGCGCTAGGTGTAGGCTAACTTGTGTAGGGCGACAACTGGAACGAGCTCCTCAAGGAAGTCATCTCGTTCGATTCCGTCGAGGAGTTCTGGGGAATCTACGTAAGTGCTTGCGGCTAGCTGTGGGCTGATCAGAGCTAATTTCACCTGCAGAACAACATCACGCCGACCTCTGAGCTCGCGCTCAAGTCGGACTACCATCTGTTCAAGAAGGGCGTTCGGCCGGAGTGGGAGGATGTCCAGAACAAGCATGGCGGCAAATGGGCCTTCCAGTTCAAAGAAAAGAAGTCTATCAACATCGATGCGCTCTGGCTCCACGTCATGCTTGCGGCGATCGGAGAGAACCTCGAGGACGAGGACGACAACGAGGTGATGGGTGTCGTTGTCAACGTTAGGCGAGGCTTCTATCGTATCGGTCTCTGGACGCGTACCGTCGGCAAAGCTCTCCCTGGCGATCAAGGAAAGGGCAGGAGCACTGATCAAGGCAAGGAGGTTCTTCTGAAGATCGGCAAGCGCTTCAAGCAATCGCTGCAGTTGAAGGAGTCCGAAGCAGTCGAGTTCTCCGGTCACACTGATTCTGCACATTCGGGAAGCACTCGCGCCAAGGCGAAATTTGTAGCCTAGAGGACCGCCAGAGTCGGTGGAGAGGTTGTCTTGTTCGTTGCAGCTGCAAAACCTTAGGCCCGTACTTCCATCTTGTGCGGGCAGGTTTGGCCTGACGGCGCTTTTCCTTGGTCGACATACCCCGTTTTCACATCATCCTAGCAAAGTCTGCCTTTGGATGGTCTCAAAAGGAAAGGTCTTCATGGGTGCACAGAGTAACGGGTTTGGTTTCAAGCATGGCGTCTGCATGGGCGGCGATGGGGTGCGCTCTATTAGGTTTGTGATATGGTTCGCATGGCAGTTATGAAGGTGGGCGCGGCGGGTATATTTTGGAGGCTACTCTGTATGCTATAGACGAGCCATCTTAACAGACGTATCTGTGGTGCGACGGACCCGTGCACTTTGCATGTGCTCATGAAATGTGCTGGCGCGGCGGAGTCCGGTGACGTCGGCTTGTGTGGCTTGTCCGGCATCCCGCTGCCGTGGCGCAAGAAAATCAACGACATTGATATACAGCAGGCTCGCAATCACACCTTACGCGACCACCTGCCCGGCACCCTCGCTCGCCCTCGCGCACTTTGTCCGTACATATTTTGTAGCTAGCCGCCGCCATGGTGGTGGACACAACCTACTATGACGCGCTCCAGGTGCCGCCTACAGCCACGGAGCTGGAGATTAAGAAAGCATACCGCAAGCTCGCCATAAAACTACACCCTGGTACGACGAGGGAACCGTCTCAGCTCTGCAGCGCAAGACTTATTTCCGTGTAGACAAGAACCCCGGCGACGAGACGGCGCACGAGAAGTTCCAGGCAATCGGCGAAGCGTACCAGGTGCTCAGCGACGAGCAGCTACGCAAGCAGTATGACAAGTTTGGCAAAGAGAGCGCCGTGCCGCAGAGCGGGTTTGGTATGTATGCCCATAGTGGTACTACGTTGTATGCCACGCTGACTCTGAGTAGAGGACCCGGCCGAGTTCTTTACTATGATCTTCGGCGGAGAGGCCTTCGTTGACTGGTATGTTTCTCCATGGCCTGCAGGTGCGGGGAGCTAAGCGGAGACCAGGATCGGCGAGATCTCTTTAATGAAGGACCTCACCAAAACCATGGAGATCTCTATGCGCGAAATGGAGGAGGAAGAGGCCGCCGCGAAGGCCGAAGCTCCCTCCTCTTCCTCAATGCCTACCTCCCACACCCACGAGACGGGTACCAAGACTGCAGAGCCATCTGCAGCCTCTCCACCAAATCTAGCCGAGGACACAACGACGGCAGCCCCTAAAACTCCCTCATCCGCAGAACCGCCGAAGTCCTATGTCGAGACGGCCGAACCCTCCGCCGCCGCCGCATCCCAACCTACCACACCCGGCTCGGGTACGAGCACACCTCGCCCGGGCGGTCGCCAGATCCCGCTCCGGCCCGCCATCATGGACAAGTCGGAAGAGGACGCGCGGCTGGAGGCTGCAGGCATCACCGATGCCGAAAAGGAGCTCCGTGAGAAGCAGAAGAAGAAGGGGGGTCTGACCAAGGAACAGCGCGAGGAGCTCGCGGCGTACGAGCAGGAACGTAAGAAGATCCGCGACGAGCGTGTCGCTACTCTCGCTAAGAAGCTTGTCGACCGGATATCCGTGTGGACCGAGACCGACAAGGGTGCAGACGTGACACATGCTTTCAGGGAGAAGACGAGACTTGAGATTGAGAATCTCAAAATGGAGAGCTTTGGGTTGGAGATTATGCACGCGGTCGGTGCTACATATCTGATGAAGGCCCACAGTTTCCTCAAGTCTCAAAAATTCCTCGGCATCTCGGGCTTCTTTTCCAGGGTCAAGGACAAGGGCACGCTGGTGAAAGAGACGTGGAACACCATGTCTGCAGCTATCGACGCTCAGCTGACCATGGAAGAGATGGCTAAGCTTGAAGAGAAGGGTGGTGAGGAGTGGACCGACGAGAAGAAGGCGGAATACGAAAAGAAGGTCACTGGCAAGATTCTTGCGGCGGCGTGGCGGGGCAGCAAGTTTGAAATCCAGAGCGTGCTGAGGGATGTCTGCGATGCTGTGCTGAATGACAAGAAAGTCAAGCTCGACAAGAGGGTGGAAAGAGCGCAAGCGCTGGTCATCATCGGCGAGATGTTCCAGAAGGTACGCCTTTGCACAACCCGAGAGAAAGTTTGAAAGCAATGCTAATCCCCTACAGGCCGAACGCGATCCCGAGGAGGAAGGGGACTTTATGGCCTTCGAGCAGCTCATGGCTGAAGCGGCTGCTAAGAAAGAGAGCAAACACGACAAGAAGCACAAGGATAAGAAGGAGAAGGAGAAGGAGAAGGCATGAGTCATCCTACCCCCTAGTACTGCGCAAGCTAGGCCAAGCCCATTGAAACTCCAGCGATACCCACCTCCCCCTTTCGGAAATGCCTCGATGGGCTAATCCAGCTTGCTTGTAGGATCTCATGCTCCAGCTCCCGGAGACTGATAGTGATGGTAGTGATGAGGAGGCATGGATGTTGGTTTAGATCCTGCCCATTGGCTGTCGATGCGCTTTCGGGGTAAAGCAGACTCCCGTCATACGAGGCTTGCTTGCTATTATCAGCATTACTAGTCTATGGCTCGGAGAGTTTTGGTATAGATAGATGGCATAGACGGCGTTTGCAGCTCAGTCTGTGTCAGTCCCTCAGTCCCTCAGTCCGCTCCGCCTATGGCACTTTAAATGAGATATCAGTTTTACCCACTCTGCTACGCTTTCGTCCTCCGTCTTCTAGAATCCTCAGCAGTCATTACTCGGAGTCGGTGAAGGCTTGACCAGAAGATAAGTGATTGGGAGTGTCTCTTCCTACCTAACACCTCAACGTCGCAGTGGGTAATAGAGCAACCTACAGAACCTGGGTGGTATATCAATAAAGCTGGATTGGCATAGCAACCTTACCGACGTGGATCACCAAGCTCTCGCTTATATTGTGATCGAGGCACCGCAGACTATCAAGTGCCTTCATACCCGTGGATGCCGATCCCCGAACATTCATCGACGACCCAAAGCGTCTACAGAGGAAGGCGCGGCCAAGCCCCGCGATATACCACATCAACTGGCCCTGAGCGCAAACTAACTCTTACACCTTCACCCACACTCCGCTTGATACTCAGCCTACGATCAGCCATGAGTGCAGGCCAACCATTTCGTTTCCTGGACCTTCCCACAGAGCTGCGCCTGATGGTGTATGAGACAATACGGATTACCACCACTTCGCAGATACTTCATGTCGGCAACGTACCTCTCACCGTCAGGGTTCAGTCACTGCCGACAAATTTGCTTGCGACATGCCGCCGTGTGTACTTCGAAGCGGGTCCTATCCTGGGGCGGCGTATGCAGGAGATCATGACGCAGACACCACGGATGGAGGTCAACAATCGACGTATCAGGACTCTTCTGGATCAACGACGTTTCTTAGCAGTCATAATGTCTGGGATAATCCTTGTTCGCAGGACATGTCCAACGATCCATCCAGCCACTTGGAACTTGATATTACACAACTTATTGAGCATCCAAACAGATTTCAGGGAGCAGGGCGAGGGCCTCAAGGCGATACTTCGATTCATACGGCAAGCAGCGCGGATCTATGTCATAAAAGCCGTTTCGCGTGATGGATATCCCGGACCATTGTCTCAATTGTTCTTTACGCCTGCTTTCGAGTTATCAACATGCCGCTTTCCTGAACCGCGCCCAGGCCGAGTTCCGGCGGACCCGTTCGACATTCCACTTAGACACGCACTCTGCAAGGACCCTGTTACTGTAGGTACTGTGTGCATGGATATAGTCTGCCATCCATCTGTTGATAACATTCCCGTTCTGGAGAGGGACTTGCTGCATTGGAGGGTAAGGTCCAGGAACTGTGCTCTTGTATATTGAAGGGGAAGAGATGAAGCATGGCTTACTGCTCTAGCCGTCGACCTGTCGTATAGCCTTCGACTGCCGGCTAACAGGAGTAATGAGTTATCGGCGTGCGCATCTGCGACACGCAGGGGATCATTAACGTCACGTACTGGAGATTTTCACGTTACAACCTTCGTTAAGAATAAGGTCGCCTTCTTCACCGTCACCGATTTCCTTCCTTAAACACGCACAAACAAACAACGGACACACGTCTGGCCCACAACCAACCATGTACCACCCACCTGCATTTCGCTTCCTGGATCTGCCAGCGGAGCTACGCCTCATGACATATGAGGCAATCACCATCGAAACAAAGTCCCGTGTACTTCGTGTTCCCAGTTCCAGTGACACCATGACACTCAACGTCCAGACGATCCCGACGGCTCTTCTGTCGACATGCCGCTTCATCTATGTTGAAGCAACCCTTTCTCTCAACAAGAAGATGAGCGAGATCATCAAGGCCGTACCGAGGATTGAGTTCGATCGGAAGGATTATGAGACAGTTCACATACCGCGACACGTAGTCATACACGAAGTCATAAATGTGATTTTCGAAGGCGTCCGGTTTATCAGGGACTCGCAAGCTATTCCCGATAGAGAGTCTGTCTTGCAGGCCGCGGTGGATGGCAGCCCAGGCATTGCGAAACTACATAACGACAAAGACTTGCGCATCTTATATCAATTTATCAGCCAGGCAGCGCGCCATCTCACGTCCGGACCAGCTGATTTGCCACTCGAGGGCCAGTTTTCCACTGGGCTTCTGCCGATTTGCGTTCTATGCCTGCACCGGACTCCGAAAAAGGTCCAGAAGAACCGTAATGGGCTTTCGCTACTACAGGACGTCTCTGTATGCAATGTCGAATATATCACTTACGAGTTTGTTCATCTTAGGAAGTTTCCCTTGCAGCCGCCTACACCGGGATTCTGGCGACAGTGTACGTATATGATGATGTCTAATCAGAAGAGCATGTAGCTTCTCTAGGGGGGCCTTCGCCACAGTACTGGAGAATTGGGATTCCATGGGCTCGGACAGATATCATTCTCCGGTGAGCTCTTGTGTGCAAGATGACTAGTCAGAAGGCGGGGCTCAAGGGAAGAATGAATTCACAACGTATCCGGAACTCTCGCACGACATAATATCATAATCAATATCCGAGAATCTGAAAACACACAACAGCCAAAATTAGCGTTATTGCACCCATGCCGCGGGACCTCGAATGTAGGAGTGGCACAAGATGAATAAATGTGGTGCAAGGCATACGCACTGTCAATATGAAGCACATCAATTCGAATTGAAATTTTCTGACATAGTTAACCGCTATGGTGACGATCTTCATGCTACGCTTCCAAAGACATATATCCCTCTCAAAGGCAAAGCAACGGTTTCTCGAGTTGAGAAGTTGAGGAAAACCTAAACCGTCACTCCGGACAGGTATACTCCACATTCGATCCAATTTGGTGGAGCCTCGTTTGGTTTCAACACAGTCAACACCAGAAAGCAGGGTGCAAGTGGAGGCGGAATGGAGCTGTGCCGAAGAAGACATGCCAATTTCAAGGGAATACGAACAGATAAGCCCGAACAGTGGCAAACTTAACCAACGGTAGCGTGCTTCCTTGAAAGCAAAGAGAATGCACAGATTGAGAAGGACAGTAAATGCATATTCAAACAAAGGTTTAATTCTTCCAGTGCATCTATAGCAACGCTTAGCCCGCTTTGTTTGCTTACAGGTTTTGTGGTGTCCAGGTCGCACTCAAATAGGGGCTATCTACCTTGGCTTATTCAAGAGAACTTCGGAGCTCTGCTAAGTTCTCCCTCGTATCAAATTTTCGAACTCATGTCCCTTCAGCATATCCTTTAGATTAACTCTCGTATCATTTTGCTACTTGTGCCTCTAACGACTCAAGACCCAAGTGCTGCACAGAAGTGTAGCAGTCCTGCACGATGATCTGTAAGGACCTGGTGAAAATGCGACAACGCCAAAAACAGACTGTGTTTAATTCGGCTAGTTCATACGCTGCACATTACCCCACTGTCGCTGCCTGGGTGATTGAGCCGGAAATTTGTGCGTGCAAACACAGGTAGACTTCCTCAACCCGAATCCGTCACCTCAACTTAGACTGCAACCAGTCTCTCTGCAATCGACATGGCGTACGTTGGACTGAACCCATCTGAGATTTTCTGTTTTTGTGGTAGATCTGACGTGCATTAGTTCGAAGCGCAAAAATGGCTACTCCTTTCAGCTGAGTCTGCCCCTGAGACCTTTGAAGATGGCTCGAGTAGAAAGCGATCAGGACCAGGTTCAGGATACTTCCGGACAGGAGGCTCAGATTACTTCCGCACAGGAGGCTCAGGTCACTTCTGTATCTGTTCGAAATTCCACAACATTTCTCGACCTCCCACTTGGTACGCTACAGTCTCTTCGGATTCAATTAATACACTGACACATCAGAAGAGCTACGCTACATCATCTACGCCTACGCCCTCGGAGACATGTCCGGCACCGGCCTGCCCATGCCCAAGTACCTCAAGTCCCGGCCAACCGACTCTCCGATCCCACCCGAGCCAAACTGGCGCGAAGAGGAGAACGCGTACTCTGCCCTGCTGCGGGTTTCCAAGCAAGTCCGCGTAGACCAACTCAGCAACCTCAAGCTCCAGATCCAGTTCGAGGACTCGGGCGACTTCATCACATCGTGGTTCGGCAGGTCTCTAGATCCCCAGGCACTGCTAGAATACTCGGGGCAGATTGAGATCCGAGTCCCTATCAACACAAAGCGAGACCGTCGACTCGTCAATCTCCGCCCTCTGATTGACCTGATTCGCGCCGCACCAAAGGCGACCGTTGTCGTGAGCGAGGCAGAGCTGGATGAGTTCCTGCATTCGAGTGATCCAACCTGGCTTGACTGTCTCGACAATCTGGTCGAATCCATCCAAGCCCTTGCAAACTTCGAGTACAAGACCGCTGAGGATAAGAAGACGCACAAGACGCCATATCCACCGACTATCGACATCCGCTTCAAGCTGGGATGCGAGCTGTCATGGATGGAGCAAAATAAGGTAATCGGTCGGGAGCCTTTCAAGTCTTTCATGGCGTCTGTTGGCCTGGATCACTATCAGCGGTGGGGCTTTCGAATGGGATTCTCTTTGGGGGAGAAAGTGGAGAGTGTGCAGGGTGTCAATGCGAATGAGGATTGGGGCCTGTGTGATTGGGTTCTGAGGAATAGGTATTCGCCGTCCGTTTTCGTGCGTCAGGGGGACGACGAGGTACCTCCATGCAGGGTGTATTGGTGAGAGGGCAAGGGTCACCGAATGAATGACTTTGGTGGCGGTATGGTGATTATGCAAGGCTTTCGAGAGTGGAGGGTGGTTTTGGTGCCGTAGAAGCTTTCCATCCTGCCACAGGGGCGTTGGCTGATTCTTCAATCTTGGGACAGATTTATGGTATAAGAGAAAAATTTGAAAATATACACTTCTTTAGTTTCTCGTCTTCGGTGTCTAAGTGTGACCTCGCTAGATCGATACAGCTCCGTGATGACTGGCTATTGCGACTATCATGAATGTCAGCTAAGGGAGGACGTGAGTTAACGCGTGCCTTACATCTGACCCTGTGCCGATGCGGATCGGCCCTATATCAACACCAGCTGGCTCACACCCAATGCTCGAGTACACAGTCTTGGGACTTACAACCGCAAGTCATTACTGTAAGCGAAATGGAGTATGCACAACCCAAGAAACTGGCCTTTTGGTGCATTACTGACGTAAGCCAGACCACATCGAACCGGTGTTCCGGCGAAGAAGATACCAGACGGTGTTGTGGATTCCTCTACTCCTGTAGCTTTTGGACCTCACCCTATGAAGTTCCTCGATCTTCCTGGTGGTAAGATGTCCGTTCGTAGATTCAGAATGACTAAGTGAATACTGACTTGTATAGAAATCCGAAACCTCATCTACGTTCATGCAATCGTTGACAAGGACCGTCGGAGGCATTTCAAGTTACTAGTTGGTATGAAACGGGAGTGGAAGGGGAGGTACCGACATAGGACGAGCTTCGGTCTTACCCAAGTTTGTCGACAGATTCGCTCTGAATTTCGACCCAGATATCTTTGTAAGATCAACTATATTCTGAACGCTGCCACTCTGGATCGATTCATCCAAGACTTCTGCAAGCCGGCAGATGATATAGAATTGGTACCTAGCTACGAAAACCCGATAATTGTCAACATAAAACTTCTCGGGGGTGGTATTCAGCAATCCTTCAATCTACTAGACCTCATCAATATGTATCGGTTTGCTCCGAATTTCTCCCTAGTACTCCGGGCGGGGAACACCCATTTTGCGGAGGCCAGCGAGGAACTCGTAAAGGTTTTGCATTACCACACATCTACCGCTGCGTGGGGCGCTAAGTGGAAAGAGCTCCTCAACTCCGTGGACCGTGTCATCATCTGGAGATCAAAGTTCCGGTACTACGGTATGCAAAACATTTATATAAGGCCCTACATGGAGTTCATGACAAGAGCTGGTCAGAAGCATGCATGGATCAAGAAGGCCTCGTCAGGGCGACAGGCCTCCAGACCGGAATTCCGAGAATTCTTGGAACAGGTAGGGCTATCTGATTTGAAGTTCTGGGACATTTATGTCACATGAATACTTCAACATGACTGGGCAGCAACATTGCCTGTCTGAATTCGGGAAGCTCTATTTCTTCTTGGATTAGAAGTTAATAGCTACAGATGTATATACAAATTCTTCTCAAATCAAAAGTCCATCTTATACCTAAAAGACCATCTTCTGCGCATAGGTACTCGCCCCACTTCCATAGAGCGCCAGAAAGCTGCTGTCATCCAACTCCAACAGTCCCGCCCACATTGCTGGATCGACATGTATGGTCGTCTTATCACCCCATTTATGGCCCCCATCCGTGCTGACCATGACCTTCATCGCGCCAGACGGCCACACACCTCCATCTTCGTTAGTCGCGAAACTGGCAACCAAATTCGAGCCTACACGAATAATCTGCGGCGCGCCCGCCGACGTGGCAGAACTGTACGTCGAGTACAGCAGCGCGCGAGTCGTCCATGTCACACCGTCATCCGGACTGCGTTGCGTGTTTATTGTGAAGCGACCATTGACTCCGCTCTCGAAAATGGCAAGTTTCTCGGCGCTGTTGGCGGAGATGCGGGCTACGCCTAGCATGCCGTCTCGCGCAGTGACCTCCATACCGGTGATGACCTGTGGAGAAGACCATGTTGCGCCGCCATCGGTGCTGCGCTGGAGGATAGAGTCTTGGTCGTCATCGCTGTTCTCGCGAGAGTAGTAGAGCTGCAGAGAGCCGTCTAGAGCCGTCTGGAAGAAAGGCTCCCAGATGCCGTTGATACCACCAGGCAGTGATGCAGGAGTCGACAGGTACTTCCATGATGCGCCGTTGTTATCAGAATAGCAGACTGTTATTCGATAGTAGCTGAAGCCGTCGCCGGCCCTGTCATGGTTGCGGAAGGTGGCTAGTACACGACCAGAGGCGAGCTGGTGTACGAAGGGGTTGTCTAGGTCCCGCGATGCTGTCGTCGCAGTGTCTACTAATCCGACGTTCTGAGTCCAGGAGGCGCCGTTGTCGGTCGATCGTACAGTGGTTAGGGTTGAGTTGCCGTCTGCATACTTTGCGTAGATGCCTAGGAGAGTACCATCGGCAAGGCGTGTTGTGCGTGGGTAAGTTCCACTTTGACCGAACAATACCTCAGATCCGGACTTGGTAGGCGCTTTCGCAAGTGCGAGAGGAAGTAGCGTGGAGAAGAAGAGAACACTTTGAGACAGGCGCATGTTGAACAACTCCGTAAGATCCAAACTCCAGTATGCACAAGAAAGGTATTGAGAAAGCGTAAGGACAAAAGAAATGGCGCCGATCGGCAGTGTCTTTATAGTATTGTGCGTTCGGGGTCTTGAAAGCTGGTGGGTTGCATTGCTTTCATCACGCTTAATCTCTATATGCGGAAAGAGCAGGTGTCCAGTAATAGAACAGGAACCATCAACCTTACCAGCAGGGCTGTGCCGAAAGGGCCTGACTTTCGAATCATCTTACGAGTAATGTGCCATAAGTGGCAGCCTGACGGCCCTTAATGTACAGGGCTAGCTTGTCGGAGAAAGGTAATTGGCCTGAGGGAGCGTTTTTGAACTGGCGAGCGATGTGGCCCTAGACAGGGGAGATTTAAGCTTAAATTCAACGTAAATTGTCCGTGCCTACCTATTTAGGCAGTCTAAGTGCTCCCACAAGCATGTCTGATGCGTGTTACCTCGATAGGAAGATGGATTGGAGTATGTAGTATCCGTAGGTGGTCCAGCAAGACCAGGGACAAGGACAGGGCGAATAATGTTTCGTCGCATAGGATGGCGGACCTGAGTAGGCTTCGCAGTGTGGTGGCAGGTGATCGAGATCGAACGCCACTCATCATCGGTCCTTTCCTGAGTCGTTCGTATGACATTGCCGCGCTCGCCTCTTGTAGATGTGAAGAGACTCTGTGCTTGGTGGAGAAGGGAAGATTCACGTTGTGTGACGTTAAGCGTTTGTCTCCGGATGTCGTCGGACACAGAGAAACGCCGCTGCCTTTCCAAACACATAGACTGGACGTTGCACCGTGGAGATGGCGCTACAAGTCAAACGAAAGTCACGGCGATTTGCGGGGAAATAGATTGCCTCCGAATCCGCGGTGCGACGTGACGCGGGAGGATGAAACATGCACGCCTATAGGGGACAGCTGCCGTTTCTTTTGCCTGAGATCGACGGTCCAGCAATAGGACCGCGCGGCTTACAGTCCCCGATAATCCTGTGCATGCAGGAATATAGTGCAAAAGATGAAAGCGATAAATAGAACTGTTGAATGGCTACCGGAGTTCGCCATGAAGGCGGCGTCGTTCACGGTGACGTTCAAGCGAATCATGTCGTCGCACGTTCCTGCAACTTGGATGAGCTTGGCGTCATTGAAGAAACCGCAATCAAGGCAGGAAAACATTCGACCTGCCATCGATAAACAACCTCTACTTCCTACAGCCTTCATCGACAGTCGTCCATTTTATCACAATTCACAATCCTAGCACAGAAGTCTGACCTCCCGTCCCGATCTCCGAAGATATGGCCGATTGCATCCCGCTTCCGATCGTCTGCTTCCAATGCGGAACGTAAGTGTTTGCCAACGCCTTGCATAGGGATCATAGCTAATGTTCCGAATTCAGCGATCAGAATCCGTGCCATTGCAAGGTTGTTGGCCCGACGCTTGGATTCGCGGTCACTGTAGTCATGGCGGTACGTCAGACTGAAATGTTTGCTACCTCAAGCGCACAGACCACTTACTTCGTGATAGGTCTTCTGCTGGCCTGCTAGCTTGCTCTGCTGCTGTTGTGCTACGGACACCGGCAAAGCGTAAGAGTTGTCACTGACAGACCAACTAAAATGTGCTAACGGGCTTCAGGGTCCTCGCTGCTCCGGTCGATACAGGCAATTCTGTCAGTAACGCAATACCGTTTTGATCATTTGCGACTTCTCGATACTCTTCTATAATGGCAATGGACTCAGTGGCGTTTGCGGGGGCTCCGACATAGATTTTGGATCCGACCACTCGTAATAAAGGCGCTTGGCACCCCTGTTCTCCCAACTTGTGGCTTCCTGCATGACCCCCGGCCATTAGCATCACGTGAACACGCTCCATTCACTTGTGTGTGGGGCATGACACCAACTCCCAGACGTGTCGCGCCGCCTTTTACATGCGATGGTATTCAGATCATCAGTCCAGTGATCGCGGACCGTTCATTGATGCCGGGGGGCTAATGATTGAGTAGTGTCTCACTCACCCGGGTTATGCACTGACATATGCGGGCGCGCTGCAGTCCTGCAGCCTCCCTCTTAAGCTCAGAACGCAACTGAAGAGATGACAGATCGCAGACGTCGCTCTCTTGGGTTCTTTCACTTTCCTTTCACCTCCCTCGCGCCGCCTTCTTGCAAGGCGCGCCCCCGTTTGTTCACTTTACGGTGCGACTTGAGGCCGCGCTGGATCCACATTTGCTTCTCCTGCCACCATTTCAAACAGGCCAAGCAGCCACTGGGGACCCGCAGACCACCTCTGCACGTCAGCCTATCGCCCGTCACACACACAATATGAGAAGCCAGCAACCGGCCGTTGATGCAGCTAGTTCCGGCTCAGCTGATGCATTGCCAGGTGGGCAAACTATTCAAAAGCAACCTAAAATGGAGCACAATAGCTACCTATCAGATGACGACACTGACGCTGGCACCTGGTCGGACGGCTTGAGAGCCATCGAAGAATTCGACTGGGCTTCTACATCCGACAACGAAGAATCCAGAGCAAGCGCAACAACTGAACTGCAGCTTGATGGAGACAGTTCCACACTTTCGTTGGCACAGCAGAAGGATCTTGTTCCCTATACTGATGGCCAGCAATGCGATACAGCCTCCCTCGGCCCACGCGTCGAATATTCAAGCCCTCTGCACGGGCTGGACCCTGACATGTCGTCTCGAAAGTCATCGCCCAGCCTTCTCGTTCCGCCTCTGCAAAGTCCGACCCACATCTCAGAGACTACCACGAGTCCAATGGACGGAGCCATTCAGCTCCCGACCATGATCTCGTCGGGCAATGACTCCGTCACGGGTGTCTACTGCCAGACAGCGAAGACCGACTTATACAATACGGACGTTTCGGAGACCAAAGATATATACGAGGGGAGCAGTAGTTCCACTGATACAACATCCGCATTCTATACTCCCACCGAACACCTCTCACCTTTCAAAGCCGTTGTGACTTGTTCCGAACGGCCTGGACTCTTCGATCCTGTAGGCGGTTCATACAATTTCGCTACAGATGACGCTTCGCTGTCTCTGACAGTCGATGTGAGCACACCTGGCGGTTCTGCTACTCGTGAACCCGCACTCGAAAGTGGCATATGGCCTACACACAGCACAAGTCCACTCGAAGAGGACATGATAACTGATACGGTACTTCAGCGTAGCGGTGGCGCCATCTTTCCCATAGACGAAGCAACCATATCGCACCCAGCCACGAGCGAGGTTTACGATCCTGACTGCGAGGCTATCAGCATCTATTCCAATGGAAACGACACGTTCCCACTAAAGGAGCCTGACGTAGCCCCATCACAAGCAGTCTCGCCTATGTCCGTCGTCGACCCCCAACAATCAAAAGATCACGACTTACAGAACATGGACAGACCTGAGGATGTTCTAAAAGGAGAGGACGGAGGCACGGAAGGAAATGTATACACTTGTATACCGTCGGAGCAACCACTGGACCCCGTTGCGTCCATCTCCAACGGAGGCAAGCATAACATTCTGGATGCAACAACGTCGAATTACGCCATACGTGCCACTGAGGAGGTGGAAGGACAACAGCTACCGCATGAGAGTAGGATGAATGGGTTAGATACGCAGCTCATCCCGCCCACCGAGGAAATAAGCAGTCGCAGTGATTTTACTAAGCCTGCTAATGAAGGACTCTTCACGAAACCATACGAAAGCCCTTCACCAATCTTGCTAGAACGCGATGCGGAGTCAGCCAAGACGAACCTATACAACCAAGCCTCCGTTGCGGATGGTTCCAAGTATCCTGCCGAGATCCCGATCAACATACACAGCTCCGCTGATCCTTTGTTGCTCATAGACGCGGATACACCTGTAGTAGAACCGCAAGATCCATCTGAGTCCATACATCTATCGAGAAATGACCTGCTTCTAGGTGATGCAACAGACAGCGAGTCAGCCCGAAAATTACGCGAGCCTTCTCTGTCTGATGGAGAGAAGACAAACGAAACGATGGCAGCTGGACCTTTACCGTCATCCTCAGCTGCACACAGTGCAGAAAAGATTGCCAATGGATTCGAGGTACATGATGGACCGTCATTTCAGGTTGTCGAACGTAGTGCGATCCGAGACGGTTTTCAAGAGGTCGCTATGGAGCCAGAGGTACACGCGGGTGCTGCTGAGATCGTCAACGTTGTCCATAATGATACTACTAAAGAGGCTGAAAGTGCGATGATGATGCCTCCGCCAACAAAGAATCCGACAGACCGAATCGATCCAGATACACATATGGAAGAGGGAATGTCATCACAGATGTCTTCTGAGCTGTCTGATCCGCCCTCCACAGCAATATCCCAGGGCTCGAGCCGGAGGTCTTCCCTCAAAGCAGTCGAAACTATAATGGAGGACGAGGAAGAGGCTATGGAACGCAGAATGCGGTCCGATGCGCCCGAGCCCTCTCCTCGAAGGAAACGGAATATACCAGAGAGCGAAGCTACGACCGCGGGTTCTGAACCCCCGACCGAAGCCATTTCAGAGCCAAAGTTCGCCAAACCTGAGGAGAGAGAGACCGAGTCCCGCATTCCCCAGACCGTCCAGAGAGATCTTGACGCTGATAAAGAAGACCACGCTGAGAGCAAGTCTTCCATTGTGACACCTGGTCTTGAAGCCACCGAGCCCAAAACAGCACCAAAAATACTTTCTTCTGTTGAGCAGTCTACGACAGCGCTACCAATACCAATTTCGCCACCTTCAATTCCTGCTCCAGTGTCGAAGTCCAAACTCAAGGCAGTGGTGAAGAACTCTGGGAAACGGAAACGGCCGGCCGCCAAAAAATCAAAGGACAATGCGGCTGCCAACAAAGCTTTCAAACCGGGAGCTGATTCCGACAGTGGAAGTTCTGCAGACGAGAAGTCCGCGAAAAAGAAGAAGGCTAGCCGGGCCTCGACCCCGCGGGTCAATCTCGATAAAGCGACACCCAGGAAGAAGGATGGTAAGTTCACTAGAACGCCAAAGTCCAAGCAGAAGGCTGGACGCGTATCTACGGATGGGGCCACAGATGTTGAAAAGAGCGAAATGGAGAGCCAAGACTTTGACATTAGTTCGGACAAAGAGGAGGAGGTCGAGAGCCCGTTTGGCGGGAAGGGACAAAATGAGGAGCCTGGAGTGGACGATACCGCCCCGGACACAACATCGTCTTCTCAGGAAGACGACGGCGAACTGGACGTTGACCAAGAGAACCGTCCGCCAACTTCCGCACCCGCACCCATTCCTTCAAGGCTTACTCGTCGGACGTCTGTTGCAGCAGCCAAGGCAGTCAAGTCTCCTAAAGAGTCTCCAGCACCGCCAAAGCCCGAGCTTCCGAAACGCACAACCCGCGCCGCTTCTGTCGCCGTTGCCCAATCAGAGACTTCCTACGTGCGAAGCCTTACGCCCACGGACCTGAATCCTCGATACGAGAAGCGAACGACGCGGAGTGACACCAAACCGCAAGATTCCCATGTCCGTCCCGCCGAGAGCACGTTGACGGCCGCGAATGCAGCCAAGAGCAAGGTTCGGGCAAAGCTCAAGGCAAATGGTAGAGGCAGCAAGACTCAGACCCTGGCTCCAGAACCCAAAAAAGTCATCCCAGAGAAGAGGAAAGGCAGACGTTCGTCCGCTCGCCTCACGAACCTAGTTGCTGTCACTAATGAGGACACTGGACATGATGACACCGGTACAGAAGAGACACGCATGAATAACCTTCAGCCAGAAGAGCCGAGGGGCAGACGTGCGTCCACACGGCTCAGAGACATCGCTACGGCTGCTGCTACCAACGTTGCTACCAACGTTGCTACCAACGCTGCTACCAACGCTGCTACTAATGGTGATATTGCCGCTGCCGCCGAGTCAGAGAAGGATAATGAGTCTGAAGACGAGGCAGAAGACGAGGGAGAGCAAGACGAAGATGAGAGCACGAACGCGGCCCCGAAGAAAGCAAGAATGGAGAAGAGGAAAGAGAAGGGTGGTACAATCTCGAAACCACCGCATAAGATCCGCACAAGGCGCATGTCGTTGGCCGAGGAGCGCGATACAAATATTGGAAAGAGGTTGAGGAGTGGGGATAAGGTGCGGAATAGTCTTGGTTAGGCGGCTGGGGACCTAATTGGAGCACGTTCGTGGGAGCACAAAAACTGGACAGAGAAGTTATTCGATAAATGGGAGGACTAATTTGGCGGCATAATGGATGGGGTTGGGTATAGCGTTTGTATGATGATGGGGTATATTTGGGGTTTCTCTCTTTGAGTGTAGTTCACATTGGTTTCGAGGCTGGCGTTTGGACTGGGTAGGACTGAGATTCGCACAGGCATATATGATACCCCCGGCTAGGCGTTAGGAAAAGCAGTGCTGTGGGGATGCTCTAGGGCTCGACACAAGAAGAAACAACACTCTTTCCTACCAGTTTCAATCGAACGTGATGGTGGGGATGCAAACTAAAATTTATTCGTACAATCACCTATGCTATATTTTACTCGCAGTACTTGTCCTCTCATCCCTCTCCAACACCCCACATATCCACGCCGTCGCCTTCTCCGCCATGGCGCTATCAAACTTATGCCCCACGCCCTTATACCCTACATCCTCAAACTCGACATTCAGACTCGGATCCTCGGCCAGCACCTCCTTGAACTTCTTCAAGAACGGTTCGCCGGCAGCATACGGCACCAACTTATCGCTCTTGCCATACAGATTCAAGATCTGCTTCCCGTGCAGCCTCTCCCGTATCAAAACCCTCATCCGATCAATCTTCGCCTTCCCCGGCTCCGGCACCAGCCCCTCAGGCGCCGCGGGATCAAACGACCCCGGTAACAGCAATCCCGCAGGATCATACTGCGCGACCGCATCGACCAGCCCCTGCGGAAAGTCCTGCGAGCCCAGAAACGTCGCCCCGGGGGGCGTACTCTCGGTATACGAGTCCCGCTTGCTGAAGCGCGCGCGGTCCGTCAGCAGGCGCGTGTAATCCGGACACCCGATCACCACCACCGCAGCGCTGATGCGCGGGTCGGATAGCACGCAGTGCCAGGCCGCGTGCCCGCCCAGACTGACGCCTAGACACAGGTGCTGCGTTATCGGGGGCGCGGAGCGCGTGTGCAGGATGTAGGAGGATAGGTGCGAGATCAGGTGCGAGGTGTCGGTTGCTGTGCCGTGGAAGCTGGAGAACATGTCCGGTGCGTGCCGCGGGTTGCCTTGGCGCCAGGCTTCGTTGTGGAGGGGGTCGACGAGGCGCGTGCCGTGGTTGCGCTGGTCGAAGGAGAGGGCGATGAGGCCTTTGGTTGAGGGAGAGGGGTTGGAGGATCGAGCGTGCCAGGCGCGGAGCACTTGGGTTGCGATGGGCGTCATGGTTGCTTGGGTTTGCAGACGAGGGTGCAGGAGCCAGAGACAGGCGACGGATGTGGTGGATGGGGGGAGCTCGGTGAGGCCGTGGATGGTTACGAGGATGCCCGCTATAGTGATGGTTTGCGCGGAGACGGCGGGGGTGGAGGCGCTCTCAATGGGGTTCTTGGAGGCGTCCATGGTGTGGGAGATGGTGCTCTGTAGAGGAGATGGCTAATGCCTTGTGAGTCGCTGTAGGTCAGTAGGTGGGGAGAGTTGCAAGTAGGTAGATTCAGAGAATCCTCAGGTCTGCTTTCCCGAGGTAGATTCGGATGGGTAGGCTAGGTCAATCAGCTCTCTAGTACCACTCTAGTGGGGCATGATCGGTGAATGACGACGGTATTGATTGAACGTTCAATGCCTGTCACTATAGCAGTAGACGATATGTTTCGCAATGCCGAGGCCAAACCAAGCTGCACGGTAGCACAGGAACCTTTTTGCAGCTGGGGCCGCAGTTGTGGGGTCCCCGTAGCAGGCGGTGAAGCAGGCGGTGGGCAAAGTCACGCAGCGCGACCACTGCAACGGCATCCAAACAGGGATCAGGGAAATTGGCTTGGCCGACGCTGAGACCTCGTCCACAATTCATATGCTGTAGCCCTCACTCGTCCGCGCATTCACTGCACCGCACTCTCGACTCACGGCGAGTGCCTGCTGCGAACCTGCTTCCATCGAGAGTCGTTTTTTCAGCGTGATCCTCTCTGCGACTTGAACCACGGGACCTCCGCCGCTGCCGACCATGTTGACATAACATCATCGGACGCATCCACTCCTGCTCGCAACCCTTCAGCAAGTGTCGGTCCCGCCCACAACGACCATTTTGCTCGACATCAGCCACCGAGAGCCTCTGCGCTCTGCAGCACCTGTCGGGTCTCCTATAACCGCCAACATGAATACGCCCGACTCCAACGACATCTCCCCCGGGACTCGCAGTCCGCGCTCGCACTCCCCCAAAATAAACGGCGAGATTCGAGAACCGTCCCGCATGCTCTCGCCCCTTCGCATAGGCCAGACCGCCAGCGATCCGGTCAAGCCCTCGGTGACATCCGTCCCAAATGGCGCACCCACGATAACCAGGCAAGTGCCCACAGGGGAGGCTCCTTCCTCGAAAGAGCCAGACGAATTCCCCTTTTACGCGGGCCCCTCGCAAGACTCGCGCCCATCGACTGCGAAGGCGAATGGCCAGCCGCCCCTAAAACACCCTCCGCGATCGGCAGGTCCCAATGGCTCGCTCGGCTCACAGCCAGCGCTTGCTCCTATATCGCGGCGGGGTACTGGTGAAGGGGACGAATCCGATGCGCCCAAAGGACGCCGCAGCGTTCAGTTTGCCAGATCAACCACCTTCGACTCTGGCCCGGCCACACACTCCCGGCACCAGTCGTGGGAAACAGACGACGAGGGAAAGGGCAAAGAGAGGGAAAGGCAGGGGTCATCACTTATGACCAAGTTGAAGGCCTTGGCCGCACCGATCGCGCCGTCCTTCCAGGGCCACACGAGAAGCCAGAGCGCGTTTGCTGGGAGCGCGGCCACCATTCACGAAGGCCACGGGCCTTCCCCAGGCTCAGAACGCGACGACTTCCGATTCGACGGCCACGATGACAGCGAAGCAGACGCTGATGCAGAAGAGAGCGCCGGCGAAGGACCCTCACGACCTCCCCGTAGAAGAAGAAAGAGCCGACGCTGGTTCGACGATGGCACAGAAGGAACGCAGACCGCGCCCACGACTCCCAAGAACGCAAAGGACTCGCATTTCTTCTCCAGAGACTCACCTTCAGACACGCCGACTTCTGCGACAGCGCACAGACCGAGCTTCTTGCGGCGTGGCACCATGAGCGACATTCCCGAGAATCAGCGTCAGGGTGTGTCGGAAGACGAAGGTCGGGACAGACTCGCCAAGGAGAGCGCTTGGACGCGAGGGCTCCACAGTGCAAGGGGCCTGTCGTACGGTGGCCTGCGTAGACACGACCCGAACACAGAAGACTCAGAGGAGCGCCGGCCTAGCAACTTGCGAAGACTCACTGGATTTGGTGGCCATGCCAGTGGCGAGGGCCAACCCTCACCATGGCGGATTCGCGGTGAACGGACGTCGAGTCTCAGCGCGCAAAAGTGGAGGTCCATCAAATCGACTCTCAGAATGATTGGACAGACCAGGAAAGCTGAACGACAGGTCGACCATGCAAAGTCCGCCGAACTCATGGCCGAGCTCCTGGCCGGTGCCCCTGCCGCGCTGTTCCTCGCTAGCATGTTCCAACGCGACGAGCACGGCCACAAGCGCATTCCCGTTCTACTAGAGCAGCTCAAGGTTTCCATAACGGATAGTACCCCAGGAAACGAAAAGGACAAAGACAAGGACAAGGACAAGCTCGGAGAAGCTCGTCATACCATGTTTCGCATCGAACTCGAATATGGCAGTGGACTCACGCGCATGAAATGGGTCATTCACCGAGGCATCAGGGAGTTCGCCAACCTGCATCTCAAATACAAGGTGCAACAGCAACAAGAGCGGCTGAGCTTCACGACGTCAAAGAAGAAAATGAAACCCAGCGAAAAGGGCAAGGAGAAGCAGGGCAATGAGGAAGTCGAGATGAAGGGTCCCAAACTACCGGCCTTCCCTGTCAGCGCCGTGCCTTATCTGAGGAGTCTGCGCAGCTATGGCCTCGTTCTCGAGGATGAGGAAGAGAAAGAAAAGGAAGAGGATGCAGCGGCTCCTATACCGGAAATTGTGCCTGAAGCTGAAGCTAGCGGAACAGATCGGCCGTCGAAAGCAAAGCGCCGAAAGTCCTCATTTGTTCTTAGTCGGAGGAAATCGAGCATAGGTAGTCCTGACCCTGCAAGTGGTGCCATCGGTGCAGCCGTCCGACAGGGAAGCTTCGCAGGTGCAATCGGCGCGCCTCTTAACAAGCAACAAATGCACATCGAAAAGCAGAGGAGGAAGCTGGAGAAATATCTAAACTCCATGATTCAATTTCTCATCTTCCGGCCTGACAGCAATCGTCTCTGCAAATTCCTAGAGCTATCTTCCCTAGGGGTGCGTTTAGCTGCCGAGGGTGGCTATCACGGCAAAGAAGGCTACCTGATGATCAAGTCCTCGAAAGGCGTAGATCATAGGAAGAAATGGGGCACTAACCCCATGGTACAACGACACTGGCCGAAGTGGTTCCTAGTAAGGCATAGCTATGTCGTCTGTGTCGACTCGCCGGAAGAAATGAACGTGTACGACGTTTTCCTGGTGGACTCGGACTTTAGTCTAGATTCGAAGAAGCAGAAACTGCGAGAAAAGAAGCCTCGAGCTCTTGCCAGCGAAGCGAAAGCTACAGCAACAGGACACCACCAGCTGAAGCTCAAGAACTCTGAACGGAAAATGAAACTGCTGGCCAAGAACGAACGCATGATGGCACAATTCGAAGAGTCGATACGCTTCATGGCTGACAATACCCCATGGGCGAAGGAACAGCGTTTTGGCAGCTTCGCACCAGTCCGGAAGAAGATTTACGCACAGTGGCTCGTGGACGGTCGTGACTATATGTGGAATGTCTCGCGCGCCATCAGCATGGCCCGAGATGTCATCTATATTCACGACTGGTGGTTGAGCCCCGAACTGTACATGCGGCGTCCGCCTGCTATCAGCCAGAAATGGAGACTCGACAGACTGCTGCAAAGGAAAGCCCAAGAAGGTGTCAAGATATTTGTCATTGTGTATCGCAACATCAACACCGCCATTCCCATCGACTCCGAGTACACCAAGTTCTCATTGTTGGACCTCCACCCAAATATCTTTGTCCAGCGGTCTCCCAATCAGATCCGGCAAAACACTTTCTTCTGGGCGCACCACGAAAAGATTTGCATCGTAGATCATACTATTGCATTCTGTGGAGGCGTGGATCTTTGCTTTGGCCGATGGGACACCCCGCAACATACAGTAGTTGACGATAAGTTGACCGGCTTCGAGCTCGATGACACGCCAAAGGACGCTGATCACTGCCAGCTATGGCCCGGTAAAGATTACTCTAACCCACGTGTGCAGGACTTTTACGCTCTGGACAAGCCATATGAAGAGATGTACGATCGAACCAGGATCCCAAGAATGCCCTGGCACGATATTGGCATGCAGATCGTCGGTCAACCAGCCCGCGATCTTACCCGACACTTTGTGCAACGATGGAACTACCTTCTCCGCCAACGAAAACCATCCCGTCCCACTCCTTTCCTCCTTCCGCCCCCAGATTTCAATCCTGCCGATATTGAAGCTCTCGGCTTGGACGGGACGTGCGAAGTACAGATTCTTCGATCCGCTTGTTCGTGGTCTCTCGGTACGCCAAACAAGACCGAGCACAGCATCATGAATGCTTATGTTCAGATGATCTCCACCTCTGAGCATTTTGTGTATATCGAGAACCAGTTCTACATCAGTAGCTGTGATGTTCTGGGCACGAGGATCGAGAACAAGATAAGCGATGCACTTGTAGATCGTATCAAGCGAGCCCATCTCCATCAAGAAGATTGGAGGGCCTGCATCATCATCCCACTAATGCCCGGGTTCCAGAACTCTGTTGAGCAGCAGGATGGTAGCAGTATACGTCTGATCATGACTTGTCAGTATCGGAGCATTTGCCGTGGGGAAAGTTCCATCTTTGGCCGGTTACGAGCAGCTGGCATTGAGCCCGAAGACTATATCCAATTCTACGCGTTGAGGTCTTGGGGTGCGCTCGGTCCCAACAAAGCCCTCGTCACTGAACAGCTATATATCCACGCCAAGTGCATGATTGTGGATGATCGGGTTGCCATCATTGGGTCTGCCAACATCAACGAGCGCTCTATGCTGGGATCGCGAGACTCGGAGGTAGCGGCTGTGATTCGAGACACCGAAATGCTTGACTCGTACATGGGTGGCGAGCCCTACAAAGTCGGCAAATTCCCTCATACGCTTCGCGTCCGTCTCATGCGAGAGCACTTAGGTCTCGATGTCGACGAACTCTCCGAAGATGACTGGCAGAGCCAACGGTCGGACGCTGATAGCAACAACTTCCAGACCGAGTCATCGTCGCCTCCTTCACCCAGCGCGGATCGCGTCACCGAACAGAAATTGACGGAAAACAAGCATCGGTTGCAAGACGACTTGATAGCAAGGGCCGAAAAGTTGCACTCCTTCAACCATAATATTGACTGGGAACAGGAGAACAACCCTCATCTCCAAGCGAACAAGAAGCCTACGACCGACCCCAGAATCAGCAACAACAAAGCACACGAGAAAGATGTTCGCGGAGACGGTGCTGATCATATGCGCGAGGTTGAGCATGAACGTCCCAGCTTGTCCAAGGGCAGGGACTCTTACATCGATGAGCACGGCCATGAGGTTTTGATCTCAGATGTGGCAACCGAAGGCCTGATGGCCACACCGAAGAAGAATACGCCCAAGAAAGGTCGGGGCCGCAGTGGTACGACAAATACTCGAGCTAGTCATCACAGCCATCACAGTGCACCAGAAGGCTATGCTGGCCTTCCTCCACCACGAATGCCTCGGATGGACACGCATGAACTCGGACTCACGCAGCTCAGTCAGCTTCCAGCGCTACCTACTTCCGACGATACTGATATTGGTGGGCCGCCACTCCAGCGCACATTCAGCTACGCTTCGTCACTGGTGATTAACCCACTTCTGTCGGAAATGCGACGACCAATCGTCACTGAAGATTGCATGCGTGATCCTCTCAATGACGCTTTCTACCTTGACACTTGGCACACCGTCGCTGAGAATAACACCAAGCTTTTCCGTCAAGTCTTCAGATGCCAGCCCGATAACGACGTCAAGACGTGGAAGGAGTACAAAGAGTACGCAGCTTTCAGTGAGAGATTCAGCCAAGCGCAGGGCGCCGGAAAGTCGCAGACGCGTCAGCAACAGGAGACCCCAGGGAAGTCCGGGCCGCCAGGCACGGGAGTGGCAGAAAAATTCGCAACCGTTGCCAGTCAGACTAGTAGTTCGATTGCTGCCCTAGGTGAGAAGTTATCCGAAAAGGTATCCCTCGATCACTCCAGTCGCAACGGTCAACCCCCGCACGCACCAATGGGTAAAGTCGAAGAATGGGCCGAAGACCAAGAGAAGCGCGTCTCGGCCGCCGCAAGCCCTGCAGGCGAGCTCGACGAGAAAGCCGCTCTCCGCCCGCAGAGCATGGACGATGCAGTCGTGTCCCCCATATCAGCTCGACCACCACCCGCAGAACTCTTCCCATTCCCGCCGCCCCCAATTCCAGACTCAGAGCCCCAAGGCTTTGACTTCGCAACTAACGGAATCACAAACCCGACGAATGGCTCCAACAACAAGGACGCTAACGGTAACCCTGCCCGTGCGCGCACAGTAACCATCTCGGAGCCACAACGCGGTCCCGCGAACAGTCGTGCGCATACCAATACAATGTCCACGCACAACTCGACGCGGAAATCGAGACGCAGGGCGACGACCAAGTCAAGTACCCGCGCATTCCACCATACAGATGAGAATGCGCTGTTGGATAAAGAAGATGCGAAACAGGTGCTACAGCTAGTTCAGGGCCATTTGGTGGTGTGGCCGTATGACTGGCTGGAGAAGGAGGAGGGCGGGGGCGGGTGGTTGTATACTGTGGATCAGATTGCGCCGTTGGAGATTTAGTAAGTTGGATTCTGTTTATCATGTGGTGAGGACTGGAAGCTAACGTGTTGCAGTGCGTGATATCGGCAGTTTGTCAGTACTTCAGGGGTTGGAGCAGTTTGCATTTCGCGCGTTGGGTATTTGGACAGGGGTTGGAGTCGGTCGGTGGTCTGCCTTGTTTTTGTTTAGTACATGCGAGCGAGGTCTCCCCTTTGTTTTTGTCTAAGTTGTACACTGTGGAGATGGAGCTTGAGCTTGAGTAGGATGCATAGGTGCATGCATGGGGCGCTTTTCCAGCATTTCTGGGCGTTTTTTTCCACAGCCACCTTTTTGTTCCTTTTGGCAATCGTCACTTTTTCCTCTTTGTTTGTTTCCCTTCATTGAAGCTTGGAATACAGGTTCGAGCCTTGGTGATTTGTCGGGGGGTTATATATATTGGGGTTGTAGACCGTCGCTGGAATAGAGTATAGGGCATAATGTAGAGTGCAGTAGTGTGCTGTGGTTGCGGTTCTATGGTGATGTGTTAATGATGGGGCCGCTGCTGTGATGGTTCTGTGTTGAAAGACAAAATCAAAGTCGTTCCCTTGCGTCGCGTCGGGTGACTGGCAGTAGTGATGCGAGTCTGTAGGTCATGGGCTTCAGCTAACCTGGTAGAATGCAGTATAAGGGCAACGCTGGCTTATGCAGAAGGTCGATTGGTTTTGGATTGTCTGGTAGAGGCTGGTAGAATTAACTTTGTAGAGTCTGCTGTAGGATGCAGCAAGATACAGTAGGGTGTTGTAGAGAAAATGCACACACCTCAGTGGAAGTCGGGAGGGACTCCGGGGAAGTATGGCACGAGAGCCGCGGCTTGGTTTGTCTGCACTTGGATAAGTCTGTGGGACGTCACTGTGCTGTGGGAAGGTTAATTTGAACTTGTAGTATTGCTTGATTGTACACATGGAGGATTTTGTGAAGGACATGCGTTCAAGTGATGGGTGGGTTTCTAGGTACTCTTGGTCGCGTTGTACGTAGAAATGGATTCATGAGAGTCTCTACTTCAGGCATCGAGTCCAATGGTAGGGATATGCTTGTAGAATCGTGAGACCCGGGATGTAAGGCCCAAGTCTTGATAGGCTCGGAGATTGATATAGGTGTCTTGGGCACTCAATCGTGCCTCGATCATATCGAGCATTGAAAGTAGATCAAGAGCAGCTTCAGTGGCTAATGTGAAGTGTAAAGGGAACTTGCACGCCGTGAAGTTGTCGTCAAAATATCAACATGGAGCTGGGATGACTGTAAAATGACTATGCATGGAGAATTGTAGATGCGAGGATAGTTGGTAGAACATGTTGTCTGGTGACGCTCTAGTCATGTCCACGTGCAAGTCCCCATAAATCTAAAATCTGCGAGACTAGGAATCAGATGTCATGCTTCGTGCAGTACTGGTGGTGCCAGATTGCTCAGTTAACGAATACTTCACTCAGGGACTCAATCATGCAATTGTATCATCGAGACTACGAGTGATCTCGAATACCCCAGGCAGCCATGACCAAGCTCCGATCGGCAACCTTGGTCCGCGATCCGTATGCCTTGAAAACGTCTCGTCGAGCAGGCATGTCTATTTTCAGCAGATGCTTGATAGCTAGGCTACGAGTACATCTTGACAAGCCGAAGCATTTTTACATGGTGGCGCGTTTGGCAATTAGAATGACGGAGCCTTCCAAGCCATCGAAACTCGTAAGCCGGAATAGCCAACCAAAGATGACGTCTCGCTGTCGAGCATGATGCTGCATCTTGAATGCTCCCTCGTTTGCACTAGGTCATCATCAAAAATCGAATTTGAGACGGAGTCCATGCGGATGAGCAACAATCTGCAAGTCTTCTGGTGCGTCTGGACTTGGGACCTTTTGGTATCGTGACTTTGTACGCGTGAACGCATGTCGAACGAATCTTGTATTGGCGACCAGAGAGATACATAGCCAATGACATAAAGTCCGTGAGCAATCTCAGCCTCTTGCGCAGTAAGCCATAAGGCTGCGTGGTTATTGTACATAGAGCAATAAGTATGTCCAGAAAGCGCGGTCCCAGACTCGTCACCAACGTCAAACCCACCGCTGTGTCCCAAGGCGCTGATGCATCTGACAGCTTCGATATGCCATCAAACTATTTCTACTCCAAGTTCGACTTACCCTGCACTTCATCCCTCATCCTCCAATGTGCTCAATATCTAGGGATAGCCACAACACATGCTTGCCCCACAGTACACTAACCCCAGGTTATCTGCCTGTCAGTTACCCTCAACCTCACCACTTCCAAAATCACCCATGACAACAACGTGTCCAATTACAAAGAATGCATTGCAGTCTACCAATACCCGACCCTCGGACAAGAGCCCAAGGGGAAAGGAAGCTAACCAGATATTCCCCGGCTATCCAAAATGCCTCCATACATGTAGGGGTATCCTCCCCTCTCTGGAACACGGATTACGCATCTCCCTTTTTTGACATCTCTCAAGCGTGACCCGACAAGACGAACCTCCACCCCCGCGCCTGGAATCTCTTGGGGCCGAGCTCCTACCTCATACCCCTGGCGTCCAGGCCCTGCAAATCCCGCTCCAGATCGTTGCCGCCTTGCCAATTCTGCTGAACCACAGCCTCATGCGGCCGGGGATCTTCGTAGCCCGCACGATCGTAGTTGTTCGGTATGGGGACTGCTTGGCCGGGCTGTTGTCCCTGTCCAGCACCCTGCTGCCCGGGTTGCACACGCACGGAATGACGGAAGCGATTCACCTCGGCCAGGATCATCTTCTTCATCTCGCCGATGTCCTCGACAACTTCAAATTGAAAGTCGAAAGTGGTAGGACATGTCGGCTCATCCGATGCGTCGTGCCAAATGTGCAGGTAGCGGTGCTCCAGGGCTTCCTCAACCGAGATGCGACTCGAAGGGTCAAACGCAAGCATGCGGTCCAAAAGGTCAAGTGCGTCGGGGTTGGCTTGGCGGAATATGGAGGCAAACTGCACTTTCTGCATGTACGGGAGGTTACGGACGTAGTCTTGGGCACGGGGCGAGCCGATGCGGGACAGGGTCTCTTCGTTGGGTGTGCCAAGGTAGTGCAGGATCTGGTTCAGCTGATCGACGTAATCGCGACCCTTGAAGAAGGGTTTTCCCCCAAGCAGCTCAGCGAGGATGCAGCCAACTGACCAAACGTCGACTGTTGTGGGTTAGTCATGGACTTGGGGGTTATGCGGGGTCACTAAGTGCGACTTATTTATAGCCCCTCAGACCCCAGGTATTGGTCATGGGAGGCGGTTTCAAGTCTCGGAACCGGGAGCTTGATAGGAGAAAGAAAGCAGACAGGGGATACGTACTAGCTTTGGTGTAGCTTTGGAAGCTCAGCATGATCTCGGGCGCTCGGTACCACCTCGTGGCTACATATTCCGTCATGTACCCAGCATTCTCCTCGGGGTCCATAGAAAATCCTCTAGCGAGACCGAAATCGGCAATCTTGAGTTCGCAGTCGGCGTTGACGAGGAGGTTTCCGGGCTTCAGGTCGCGGTGTAGCACGTTCGCGGAATGAATGTACTTGAGACCGCAGAGGATCTGGTAGATGAACGACTGGAAATGCGCGTCGGTGAGCGGCTGGCCGGAGCGAATGATGGCCGCCAGATCACACTCCATCAGCTCTGCGCCGGTGTTAGTGTTTTGCCACAGTGTGCATCGGCAGCAGACTCGTACCCTCGTACAGGTAGGCTTCGTTGAAGTTGTCCGGGCGCGGAATGTCCATATCGTAGAGACATGTTATCTGCGGGCACAAAGGGTCAGCGGCAGCATCGAGCGAGCGGGGAAGACGCCGTGTGAGGGCTGTCCTACATTGCGGTGGCCTGCAACATGTCAGTGAGTGTCCCGCAGCCTGTCAGTGTGCCCCTCGCGCAGCTGCCAGGGGAGTGAGACGGGTGCGTACCTCGGAAGTGCTGCAGCAGCTTGATCTCGCGCAGTGCCCGCTTCGCCAAGATCTTCTTGCTGAAGACGTTGGTGATCTTCTTGATGGCTACGCCTTCGCCCGTCTGGTTGTTTGTTGCAGCACTGCGTAATCAGTAACACGTCGGCCTGCGGGCGCTGCGGACGGGTCCGTACCAGACGATGCCGTAGGCTCCCTGGCCCAGCTCCTTTGTGACATTGTACCGCTGGTCGACGATGAATTCTTGGTTGAACACCTTGAACACCTTGCGGTCGTGCAGATCAGACATGCTGGCGGCGGTGCGCGCGGGGCGGCAGGACAGGCAGGAGGACAGCAGGCGGGCAGAGGGTGACTTGGCAGCAGACAGAGGAGCGCAATTGAAGGAATATGGACGAGGCAACAGGGCGTGGACAAGTATAAGAGCCGTGGGCAAGCGTTCAAAGGCGCGGTCGTCTAGGCGCCCGCGGCTGAGGAGCAACGAGGGCAGCGGGCAGCGAGAGTGCAGGTGGTGACGAGGCGGGGCGCCTGTCGAAACAATATGGGATTGCAGGCCGGTGGGCGATCCTGGCACAGGGCGCACAAAGAGAGCGAATCGCCTGCTCAGCACCAGCGCGCGACAGACAACAAGCCAGAGAGCAGCAAGCAGCAGAGCAGCAGCAGCAGCAGCAAGAGGGGCAACTGAGCGGTGTCGTTGGGGCCTGCGACGCCCGCCGCCTGCGAATGCGCCTCCTGGCCCCCCGCGAGGGGCACTCGGCCTAGGCCTGCCCTGGCTAGCCGCCAGCCCTACTACACCCCCGAGGGGCACCAACACACCGCCCTCCATCGCCTCCGTGCTGCCCGCTTAGCATCGTCTCCTGCTGCTGCTCAAGCAATTCAGCTCTGGGCATCGGTACGGCTGATGCGATTATCATTTGTGGCCCTGATAGCGGCCGGATCGAGCTCTCTCGACCGACCATGCTACCGTGGCATGCTAGCATGTAGCGTATCTAGCTGTCAAGTAGACTACCCGCTGGACCAGTCGTCCACCGTCACTGGCCCTGTATCGTGGTGAGCCAACCACGAATTCGCCGACTCCAAAATCTGCATTGCAGTCCAGTCCCGCCTGTTGATATGCCGGAAATCCCCAAGGTATCATTTACGCACAAACGCCGGATCCCAGTATGCCAAAACGCTATGAAATCAACCGAGCCGCCTGGAGACCTGTCCCAGTTACGCCGCCCATGAAGAGATGTATCACTTTTGTCTTCGTTACATTTCGTATGAAAAACGCCGCCTCGACGACTCTGACGGTGTGTCTAACGGCGATATGGGAGACAGTAGCGAGTCTTCCGCCTCCAGGAACCTGCCGTCTCTAGCTTCTCGAGGCGATTGCTGAAAGAACGTATCGCTTGCCTCTAGTGAAGATCCGTCTCGAGGGGTGCGAGGTGTATGGGGAGATGTTGGAGACACGTTGGGAAGTCTCCTACCTACCAGGGCCACCTGAGACGGAGAAATTGGCTCAAGCCGACGCGGTGCCTCTTCCGACAACGGCGATACGGACAGAGGTCCGTTCGGATCCACCCCATTGATATTCCTCTCTCGAACCATCATCGTCTCCTTCTCCGACAGCTGCCGTCCACCAGCTTCCTGCCGGACGGGCATGTCCCCAGGCATCTCGTAGATGGGTCGTTCCGTGTTCATTGCTTCTGCCGTAGGACTGGAAAGTAGTGAGCTGTCTTTTACATCCACACCCAGCTCCGGCCTGCTCGCCGAATCTGCCGGTAGCTCGGCCTTGGGGAACACGTTCGTGCGCTCTTCCTCTTTAATGGGCGATGTCGGCACTTCGTCGGATTGTTCGGCTGGCGCGTCTTTGGAAGCAGCTTTCGCCGCGTACGTGGCTTTGACCGTCTCCAACTTCCGTTTCTGTCTTCTCCGCCAGTACATCCACGCAATTCCACACATGGCCATGGCAAAGAGAAAACCCCCTCCTATCGCGATCCCAATGATTGCCCCTGTGCTCAATGATCTTTTTGATTTTTGGTCGAGCTCATGAGTGTAGTCAGGAGAGGTGATGGAAACAATGTTGGGATCCTGGCCCAATACCCAATCGACCTGCGAAACTGAAAAGTTCTGGCGCTCCCAGTCCACAATCAGGTAGGCTTCTTGCAGAAACGTCCTGCCGAGCACAAACTGGGTGTCATTTTGTGCTCGTCGAATTGGAAAATATCTCGTGGCATTCTGTAGGCCCCTGTACGGCGGTTGCGCCTGCATGTCGAGAGCGGCGTAAGGCAGGGTGATGTTGACAATCGTGTCCGCCGACTTCGTGCCCAGGCTAAACTCGATGGTGGCATTGTCAGCTCTCAGCTGTTCGTGGAGGAGGTCGTCTACGAGGTACAAGTGTGTCGCATCGTCGTACGTCAATCCAAAGGTCTTTTCAAATGCCTCGCACACTTCAATCGGCAGGTAGAGCTCAGCTACAGTGGAGTCGATGTACATGGTAAAGTCGTCTCGCGCGAGGAGATCGACGTTGGACTTGGTTGCGCTGCTAGTCTGGATGCCCACAACGCCAACTACAATGTCCCTCTCGTTGTCCGGAGCGAAGCCAAAAGAGAGATCATTTGGGACGAAGCGGGTTGTGTCGTAGCCGCCGAGGGTCAGACTCGAGAGGACAGTGGTCTCCCCTGGAATTCATAGGTCAGCAGTGGCAATTAGGAAGGTGCGGTCGACATACGGTACTGAGCGCCAGCAGTGTAACCCCACGCCACGCTCGGGATCTTCTTCTGCTCGAACAGGTTCGTCATGTAGCTCGGCGTCGGGTCTGCAAATGTGGAGAAGTTGGTCGGTTTCGGATTGATGCCAAAGAGGCCCAGCCAGAAGTTGTCGGTGATCAGTGTGCCTATCGTCTGGTTGAGCAGCGTCGGCCCTTCCTCGCCGGGCTGCCCAATGCCCACCGTGTCATTGCCGTACAAGCCATTGCCGGACAGGTTCAGGCTCTTCTCGAGCCACAGCTGGTAATAGCCCTGCTGGTTCCACGAGGTCGAGGCGCTGAGGTTGAAGGTGCGGCCGCGGGACTCGAAGCAGGTGGTGTCGAACTTGAGCACGGCCTGGCCGCTGCTGTCGGTGTCGTTGTACTGGCAGGCGAGCGGGTTGATGGCCCACGTCTGCTGCGATGCGGTCGAGACGAAGGCGCGCGTGAACTGCTCCGGACCGCCAAGACGCAGCGCCAGAGAGTTCCAGCTGCCGTCGATGCCGTCCCAGTTCTGCGTAAACGACACCGAGATGGGGTCCGGGAGGGTCGCATTGCTGTTCGCGGGGCCGTCGCGGGCTTCGAGGGCCAGGGCCAGGGCGTCGGCGGACTGCAGCAGTGTGGCGACGAGCACGCCGCTCGCAGCAGTCCTCATGGTCTGGCGTTAGTCAGCGGCAACAGGAGGTGCGTGCCGGGCGTAGCAGTCGTTCCAGTGTCCACTCTCCCCTTCATCACAAGGAGCGGCAGCGTGCGCGAGGGCCCCGCGATGGCATTTCGACACGCCGCGGACAGCAGCGAGAGCGAGAGAAGAAGAGGCCAGTCGAGAGGAGCAGCCCAGCGAGATAGATGGGTTGGCTCCATGCGACATCCAGATTGTTGCCGAGCCGGGGCCAAGTGTTAAATTGCAGGCTAGCACCCAACGGCAACTCTCTCTCCCAGGACCCATCGAGACGTCGAGTAACAGCGGCTGTTCGTGCGGAGCAGCAGCCCTCACCACGGGACCTGCTCGGGGCAATCCCGCTCCACAGCGCAGGCTGCGTTCACCAGCGTGCAGCCTACGTTCGTCGGCGTTGCCGCGCCCAGCGAGGCACTGTAGCCGTCCTGGGGGGAACCTCTCACGCTCTGCTGCTCCACGGCGAACGCAGAAGCGAGGACCCCCCCTTCAGCCGATTCATTCTTCCGCAATCTATATGAGCGCACCAGACGAGCCCGTTCGGCGCGTAGGCAGAATCAGCCTGCCCGTTGGCAGCAGTAGTATGTAGACATGGTAGTAGTCGACAAGGACAACGCGGCCGCCCTGGGTCCCCATTGCAGTGTAGTCGAGGGGAAGCCGGGGCGTCGCCCGCCATGAATGCCATCGTAGATCTTGTGCCATGCGCCATGGAGGCTGAAGAAGCGCACCATGGCGACGGGCGCCGTCAACAGCAAGCTTTGCAGCCGGGGACGCCTGGTGCCACGCTTGCCAGGCCCGCGTCCAGCGAGAGCATCGTTGACGCCATCGCAGGTGCGCTGGTGCGACGAAGCCGGCACCCCTCGGGCCTCTGTCCGCCAGCAGGTTGTGAGGTCGCCTGCTTTGGGCGTGGTGGCGCTCCATCCCACCGCATCAGCGCATCTGTGATCGTCCGCCGACCAGGGGCACAAGCCTGGATCAGAGCCGAACACGCTCACCCATTCTCCCGGTGCCGCCGCTCGCTGACCCTGCTCCTCACATGCAAATCAGGGCAACGTGGCGTCCTTGTCGTCTTGCTGCTGGCCTTCCCCGTATCGAGAGCAATGGGGCTTCGAGAGCGAATCTTGGAACCCACTGGCGAGCAGGTCGCACGCACGGCAGCGTGCAGGTGTGGTCCAACAGCCTATGATGGGTGCCACCACACCTCTTGCCCCAGCGCAATTACACTGGCCTTCCCGGACGCGTGCCACCAATTGCTGCACCTCTGCCAACTAAACCGCGTTAGCGATGCGAGTCTGGGGGACGGCTCTGCTGCGCGGGAGGTCCTCGCCGACAGCCACGGCCTAGCCAGAGTAGTCGTGTGAATCGGAGCGATTAGAACGGCTTCCGTAAATTGCGCGCGACCCCCAAGGCTGCTGCTGCTGCTGCTGCTGCTGCTGTCCAGCACGCATCCCTCGCTGTCGTGGTTACGCTCGTTTAGCCAATGCCTGAAAGTGCTGCGTGAGCAGACACTCGAGGCATGTCGGTGTTCCATTCGCTTCTCGTTGCCTGTGCATTTCTATCGATTGCGGCAGACTGCACACCGTTCCGCCGTGACGGTAACAGTACGACAGGTACGTCCAGCCTCGTATTGCCCGGGTGTGGCCCAACATGCTAACGATCTAGTCTCGGGTTGGAACCACACCTCTTCATCGACTTCGTCAGTGGCTCCTTCCCCGTTGACTCTCGCATCGTCTCCCCGGACCACAAGTCTTCCGCTGCCAACGTCTTCTACTAGCTCAGCGAGTGTTGTAATTGAGCAATCCACCCGGACTAATGTTGCTTCACACCCTTCATCTCTTTCATCAAACACCCTCGGTGCGACCTCTGCCCCTGTGTACACGACTTCTGTTGTAGCTTTTTCTTCTGCATCGAATTTCTCCAATGTAGCTGGCACGCTTTCCTCGGCTGGTTCGACAGCCCCTTCAACCAGTCTGTCAAACTCGTCCTCTGTAGCCTCAGGTCTCTTGACAGGAGTCACATCTCGAGCGCCATACCCCATTCCTAGTACTGGATCGAGCTTGGGTCATGGAACTGGAGTTGGGACGGGCATTGGTACGGGAGGTACAGTTGGGACTGGTATCAGCCCAGGCTCCATTAACGGTACGGGATACGCCAAGCCAACTGCTCAAGGATTCAACAGCACATCCGCATCCCGCAACGGCACTGGTCCATGCACAGTAAACATCCCAAGCGCAAACGCCGACTGGTGGTATGCAGCGACCTATGGCTATGCTATAGGCACCCTGAGTCGCGTCGGCGGAAACTTTACAGATGCCGGCCAGCATCTGACTTTCGTTTCCAACACAGACACGTTTGACATTACTAGCGCTCTCAGTGATCCCGTCTTCACTCCGAGCGTGACTTACGACACAGAGTATAACTTCACGTGGACAGTCTTCAACGAGTACACCGTCATACCAGCCGCGACAGTGACCTCATTTGTGTCTCAAACGGCCTACATACCCTTGCCGTCCGACAACATCATCCTGGAAGCCGACTTCACGAACTATAATCTCAATGTCGACGATCTTCCATCTGCCACCCTGACTGTCGCTGAGGGTGACGGAACGATATTGGTTGCGTAAGCGGAGATCTCCTAGCGGAGTTCATGAAATGATGGCTAACCTGTCCAGAACATCTGCAACGCCATTGCTATATTTCACTGCATATGAGGTTGAGAAATATGTGGGTGACACACCGACTACGGAAACCGTCAATTTGCCCGGGCCTTACTCGTTTGCGCTTGACATCAAAGGCATCGAGGATTCCGCAATAGCTACTGGTACTGTGCCAGCAGCATTCCTTCAACAGATCCCGCAGTCTTCCTGTAGTGCAGGTACTTTCCAGGCTACAGTGGCTGTCGTCTTCGTTGTAGACATCTACTATCTGTATTTTCCCCACGCAAATCCCTTCATCGTTCACGTTGAATCCAGCGCGCTCGGCTTCGAGGACCCGACCACCGCCGACCCAGCTACATCTGCTATCAATACCACACCTAGCGGCGGTGATTATCGTCCTCCTGCGGTGGAGCATACTGAGACAGGACAAAAGAGCAGTGAGCAAGTCATCCAACCAGCTGCGCACCAGACTTCCACTGCCCGACCACGGACACGTAATTTTGATATCACGACAAGCCTAACGGCGAGTGCTCCGGAGCCTACAGAACATACTGTCGGCGTTGTTGGCACTGCTCCCATCATCATTGTATCTTCATCAGTGGTGATTGTGGGTTCGCATACATTGCAACCTGGAGGCCCGGCTGTCACGATAAGCGGAATACCGATTTCGCTTGCGCCATCCGCGACTGCAATTGTCGTAGGGTCGAAGACCTCTAGTCTTCCTCAAGCAGCTGTCCCTGTGGTTCAGTCGCAGCCCGCACCCATTCTGACTATTGGCTCTTCTACTCTCACAGGAAACGCAGCAACTCAATTCTTCATTGGGCCAGGCCAGACACTTACTCCTGGAGGGACTGCTACGGTCGACGGCACTGTAGTAAGCCTAGGTCCATCAGCTTCCTTCATTGTCATCGGTAGTTCTACTCGGGCATTGCCTGCTGCGGTAGCCACAATCACTGCCAAGCCTAACGTCGTCTTCGGAGGCTCCACCGTCACTGCCAATCCCGGATCTAGTTTTGTTATTTCTGGTCAAACCCTGGCGCCGGGGCAGGCAATTATCATTGGTAGCACCACGATTTCGCTCGCCCCGTCCGCCTCGTTCGTGGTAATCAATGGTGCGACCTCCACCGTTGCCCAAGCCGCCTCGCAACCCGAGATTACAGTTGGAGATTCCACATTTACAGCCAACTCAGGCGCGAATTTTGTGATTGAGGGGCAGACGCTTCGTCCAAACCAGGAAGTCACTGTACATGGCACCGCTGTATCGCTTGGCCCCTCAGCATCTTTCGTTGTTGTTGGAGGTTCAACATCCACCATTACTAATCCCGCCACTCGACGGCCTGAAATTACGGTTGGGGGTTCCACGTTCACTGCCAATGCAGACAGCTCTTTCGTCATAGATGGCCAGACCCTCGCCCCAGGTCACATTGTGACTGTGGATGGAACCGCGGTATCCCTTGGTCCGTCCGCTTCTTTCGTTGTGGTTGGAGGTTCTACGTCAACTATTGACAGCCCTACCACCGCGTGGCCCGAGATCGTTGTGGGAGGGACTACAGTCACCGCAAATCCAGCAACATCCTTTGTTGTAGATGGCGAGACTCTTATCCCAGGTCAAGTAGTGACAGTCGACGGGACTGCAGTATCCCTCGGACCGTCCGCTTCATTCGTAGTCATCGATGGGACCACATTAACTATCGCCAAACCTGCAACTGGGCGACCTGTCATCACTATTGCAGGTTCGACATTCACTGAGAATTCTGCTGGTGCTTTCCTTATTGGTGGACAAACCCTGGCTCCTGGCCAGATTTTGACTATTGACGGGACTACCGTGTCCCTTGGACCGTCAGCATCACTAGTCGTCATCAATGGCGTTACTTCGTACATCACGAATACGATCCAAACAGCACGGCCAGAGTTTGTTCTAGGGGGATCCACTCTAGAAGCAGGCTCGGGAGACGACTACATCGTGGACGGACAAACTCTTGCCCCAGGTCAAGAATTAACAATAGACGGTACAACCATATCGCTTGGACCTTCCGCCTCGTTCATCGTTATCAATGGTGTGACATCGACACTCGTCGATACCGAGGCGTTGATTACAGCTCCACCTCTTACTATTGGAAACGGTGTCTTCACTGCTCTTCCAGGCACCGGCACAACCTATATGATCGGGAGCTATTTCTTGACACCAGGTGGTGTCATTACCGTTGCTGACACAACTATATCCTTGGCTCTAGGGGCTACAGCTCTTGTTGTCAACGGCCACACTACCTATCTTTCCGCCACGGTGTCTGCTCCAATCACCAACCCGCCAGTGCTCACTGTTGGCTCGGAAACATTCACGGCCGTCCCTGGCAAAGGCACCACGTTCCTCATTGACGGTCAAACCTTGACACCAGGGGGTACAATCACTGTAGACGGTACGACCATCATACTATCCCCTGGAGCAACAGAGCTTGTATATGGGAGTTCCGGTCATATTACCACCACTGCGCTTTTCCCAGCGACTACGACCAGAAGTCAGACTATAACTTCTACAACTGGTGCACGCGCTGGGGCGACGAGCGGCAATGGGTCGCCGCTGGAGACTGGTGCTTCGCACGGTGCTGGGAACAGTCTGAGAGGAGCGCATACCAAAACTCTGGCTCTATCCATCTTCGCAGCTCTCTGCGGTATTCTCGTAGCGTAACCGTTACGTGTGCATTTGTTTTGAACACGACGGAAGCAGCAAATTGCATAGGACTGGGTGTCATCATTGCGATGTAATGGCATATTACGGTAATAACGACTCGACGATATGGATCATGGCTTGCCGGCATGCAAGACCTAACGAATATCAAATGGGTGGTCCACGAACTGGCACTTTGACTTAAGGGTAGCGTCGCATTGAAATTGCTGGATTGGGTCTGGGTAATAGGGACATGTCAACAAAAGATATCACGAGTACATAGGTAATGCTTAATATAGGCATAATGCAACGTTGGAATTAATGACAATGAAAGAAATAGTGCGTTTACTTGTCAGCTCTCTGATGCTTGCCTCAACTACGAACAGCCAGTCATGGTCGCCTCAACACGCTGTGATGAGTCTAATTGCTTACTATCTAGCTATATCTTCCAATCAACAAAATCCAAATGCAAGCTGCAAGTCACTCAACCGCACCCGCTCTACCATGCAAGTGCATCGCGATCCAAAGCCTCCGCCAGCGGCGTTAGACGGATACCATATCGTTTCAACGCATTGCTATCAACACCACACCCCACATCCCGTTGCCAAAGCTGGGCCTCTACAGCCACATGCCCTTGTTCCTTAAGCGTCATCGCTTGCCCATCATCCAGACACTCCACCCTAATCCCCTCCCCACTAATTCTCCCAAGCCGCTCCGCAATCTCTTCCGCGCCCAACATCCCCGACGCAAGACCAACCTACCTCCCCGAGAATCCCTCCGGTGCGTCAAGCGCCGCAGCCGCAAATCTCGCGACTTCCGAGACATCGATGAGATCGAGGCGCGTCTGCCTGTGGAACGCAACACGCAGTTCATGAGCCCCTTCGTCGGAGACCCCGGCGAACATGTGCTCGACCTCGGGCCGGCAGAAATTCTGCATGGAAAACGCTGGACGTAGAATTGTCTAGTGAGCGAAACCGGCTGTGCGGACCAGGTCCTCGATACAGGCTTTGTTCTTCCAGTACCACGCCAGTGGGCACGTTGAGTCGTTCCAGCCTGGTTAGGTGGTGTGCTCGCCTGCGTGATTTCGGAAATGGGATCCGCGGGGATGGCGAGGAAGATGGCAGTGACTGTTTGGAGAGCGGCTTGGAGTGTTCGGGGGGAGCCAAGGTCTTCAATGTGGAGGATTGCGCCTTTGAATTGTAGGACTTGGGCTATGGCAGATGAGGGGTTGCGGGTTAGAATGTGCACCATGTGGCCGCGCTAGAGGAGCGAGAGAGAGAGAGAGACGGCGCGGCCTGTATTCCGGTTCCTGAGGCAACTAGTACGGACTGTGGCATTGCGAGGAGGAAGTAGGGTGAGGTGGGGATGGCTTTGAGGGAGTTTGAAGTGGATGAGAGACTACCCTAGCTGTAAACGACGTCGAGTCCAGATCTACGACCTCATGAGCGACTACTTAGCACACTTCGTACGTTTACTGTCATTCTTATATACGAATAAGAATCTAGGTTCAAGGTGCTCATCACAGATGTTGTGTAGTCCCGGACCCGCTAGCTAGAATCGCAAGTAGAAAGAGTACGAAGTAGAGGTGGGTAGGCGATTAGTAAGCATGTACAGACCCGTGCGTGGACTTTCTTCTCTCCCATGTCTTCCTGCATCCGGGTCATTTGCTGTAGAGTGACTATTGTGTCTAAAAATCAGTATCCCAGCTCGAGACGATATCACAAAAAGAAGACTATGATATTGCATTAACTTTGGATAGCTACTTCGGTTTCGTGTCATTACACTGTACCAAGTCAGTTTGTAACACGTTTAACGGTTCAGGAGGACTCTTAGATGCTTTTTTGGATCTTGAATAACTTTCTCCTGTTTGTAGGTACATATTCCGATAACAGACACTCAGTGATCTAAGTACCAGGTTGCCGACTGTGGCAGATGGTGAGGCGTTGTGGCAGTGCAGATTCTTATCCTGAGTTGACCTAGTCGGGTCGTACCTGACCATCTTTCCCACGCCCAGGTCATCTTTCAGCCTTGCTGCACATTTAAACCCTCATCCCGGCCTTCAAAATGTTAACCTCATTTCTTCTCTTCATAGTGTTTCCTTCACGCCGCCGGCGTCCATGGAGAGCGGTTTCGAGTTTAGCGACTTGGAGACATTATTTGGTTCTGGTCCACTCGACAATGACCTGGGTAGCTATGCTTGGGCATTCGACAGTCACCTCATCGATGCTTCGTGCATAGACGAGTTTCATACACCAGATTTCATTGACACGGGCAATCTTGATACGACCAGTTCATGTCTACTTCTTAATGGCGAAGATCCAGCCCCAATTTTGAGCGAAGATTATAACGCACCCGTCTCGTGGACAACGGAGCCGAGCCCTGTGAAGACACCAGGTCTGGATCCTGCTGGAAGTAAAGCTAGACCAGAAGGGGGGGAACGACAGTCCACGTGGCAGCGGGCGCCACAGCCACGACTTCCGAGAGAGGCAGTACAAGCACTAGAAGAAGCTTTCACAGTGTCCTGCTATCCGGAGCCTGATATGTTGAGCAAGCTTGCAGACCAGACCAGACAATCAGTTAAACGAATCCGGAATTGGTTCGGCAACGCCAGGGCTAGGAAACCGCGCCTAGGTGAGTGTATACTTTCCGGCGAGCTTTTCAGGGAGCCAGAACTCCATACTCCAAAAGCTCAAGCTGAGTCTGGGTGTTCACTGAGTTATGTCGTGGTAGTTTCCTAATATTCATCAGACGATGCGGTATACGACATAGGGCAACAGCCCGAACCGAAGCGATTGTCCCAAGAGAATCTCGACAGACTTCAGGGGAACCCCGACCCTACATGTCTAAACCCAATGGAAGCTTTCCTGATTAGTGAGGAAGACGTCGACGCTTCTCTCAAACCTCTGAATGACTACACGTCTTTGAGCTCGACAAGCAGTTT
This sequence comes from Lophiostoma macrostomum CBS 122681, assembly GCA_010405375.1. Classification (NCBI taxonomy): domain Eukaryota; kingdom Fungi; phylum Ascomycota; class Dothideomycetes; order Pleosporales; family Lophiostomataceae; genus Lophiostoma; species Lophiostoma macrostomum. The sequence continues at coordinate 56,495 of MU004366.1, read as the reverse complement.
GCCAAACCTCCAAAAGGCATCTAGACCACCTGTAGTACCATCTCGAGCGCCATCTATAGCATCATCGAGGCCTTCCTCCATGAAGTCGGCAGGTTCTAGCCGGAGTAACTCGAGCAATGTGTCATGCTTTGGACGCTCGCGTCGACGCGGTCGGCGATGCTCTGATTGGCGTGCTGGCCCTTACGGAAAACAACGTGCGACATCCACGAATTCGGCGCCCCCTCAAGACTCTCGTGCGTCAACGGATGGAGATCCACTATATCCGGCAGCCACGGAGGAGGTCGCGAAAGTTTTCCTTTGCACATTCTGCTGGCAGTCGTTCTGCAATAAGTATGACTGGATACGTCATGAAACGCCAGTCCATGCTCCTCAACAGTCCTGGTTATGCTGCTCAGACGGTCCGCACTCTATGCTTAGCTGTACCTTCTGTGGTATACCTACACCCAGTAGCTCGCACATGATTACAGAGCACAACTACCGACCCTGCGCATCGAATCCAGAGGAGGACAGAACTTTCTACCGGAAAGACCATTTTATTCAGCATCTTCACCAAGTCCATTTCAAAGGCTCGAAGCACCCCGACAATGACTTCAGATGCCATCCTATTACAAGTCCAGCAGAGCAGACCCTATCAAATTATGGGTTCTTAGAGCAAGTCACTAAGGCTCACAGAAAGAGGCAGCCCTACCCACCTGGTCACCAAAATCTTCACTGTGGCTTTTGCGGCACCTGCTTATGCGACTGGAAATCTCGATGTGCTCACGTTGCTGCTCACTTCACTTCGGGTTCGAGTTGCACTGCAGCTAAGTGGTGGCCGGAGCGTAAAGAGACAAATTTGGCTTCACTGGATGTTGCATCTTCGGGCGGCCAAGTCTGGTCTTGCCGCTTTCACACGTGCCCTCCCCAGTTTGGGATCGACTTCCTCGGTTGGCAGCCATATTGCACCATATGTTCTTGGATGCCGAGCCGTAACGATACCTGTTCTATCGAAGAACACCTAGAATCTCACAAGCTTCGGGCCTGCGATCAGTCGTTGTACACGGATGTTGTAAGTTTCTTGCAACATCTGACGGACCAGCATTCTTACGAATTAGAATGCTCTACCATCTCGCTGTCCAATTTGACTTCCCAATATTCCCGATTTCTTCTCTAAAGATATGATCTGTCAAGTTGGTTTGATAGTTCGTCAGTATCCTTGTATTTGCGAGAGACTCTCCACCTGGTTTCGAGACAGCTATACTGGAAGAGTGCAGTATACACATCGTGCGATAGAATTTGTGGTCCATTCCATTACATCTTTTATTTTTGATAGACCATCACTGATTCGAGTTTGGGAAGACGGTGCATGACGCTGGAACGGGCAGAAACCTCTCAGGTCTCGGAAAGGGTACGACAATTTTCAGTTGCCTCCAATTCCATGAACTCATCTAGTAAAAACTTTCTTGAACTACGCAGACAGTGCTTTAGATCTCTTTGACCTGCTCTACAAGGTCGCTTCGAGCTTTCCGAAACTCAGTGTTGGGACTCAAACAATGTTATCCAATCTTCATAAGAGTACCATTATTTAGTCACAAATAGGTATACCGTATGTATGCTCCAAATTTTGCAATACTAACGACAACAGCATCATATGCGCCGAACACCGTTACGCTTGATCTTCCAGACCTTTCGCTAATCCAAAACAATCCTTGGTCCCAAAATGAACCTTTTCATCATCTCATTCGTTCGTCTTATCCGAATGATATCACGTCCATTTCTCACAGCCCGCCCTCTACGCCATCGGTCCCGCATAACCCTGCGCACCGTGGTATCCCGGCGCCGCATACTCATTGCCAGAGCTCTGAACCAGCGGGATACTATCCTGCCTGACCATACCCCTCGACTGCTCCCTCAGAAGCCTCATTGGTCCGCGAATGAAGCAAGAGATGAGATCCGTGATATTCAAAGCCTGACCCACGGCAATAAAGAAATTTGTACCTTGCGCGATCGGAGCATTCTGGTATGGCGTGGTGGGAAAAGCGAAGAAGAGGAGGACGGCGAAGATGGGCATTTCGCAAGCGAGGACGAGTTGCGGGAGGGCGGTCGTGAGGTCGTCGTAGGACATGGACGAAGAGGGTTTGATGACGTCGTGGCCAACCAGTATACTGATGATGAACTGAAATTCGAGTTAGTGATAGTTCATGGAACTAGAGTGAGAGGGGAGCGTACGGTCTGGAGAGCATTGAGACCAATGATGCCCTTGAAAGCGAAGAGCTTCAGGAAGACGTTATGCACGTGCAGCTTGGCCTTCATCATCTTGTAGAACCGCAAGATCGAGAGGACGGCGATGGTTGTGAAAATGACCTTGATGACTTGTACCCAGATGTGCGCGAAATGGATACTGTTGGACTGGGCGCAGTACACACTCGCGGCGACCGTGATTACGGTGACGAGCCAGAGGAGCAAACTGATGGGGATAAATTGGAGGACTGAGTACCAAGTGCGCTAGAAGAATTTTAGACCAGTTCCGACAAAAGTGAAGATGTATGAGCTCCACCACTCACCTTCAGCCAGGGAGGGCTATTCTTGGAGAACTGCCCTCTCTTCCAAGCGCCTTCGCCGAAGAGGTCATCGAATCCACCTTCTTGCTGGAGAATATAGTCGCAGAGTAATAGTAAGAATGCTGATAGTGCGATTGCGCATCCAAAATCCAGGGATTCCAGCAGGTACAGGCCAGCACCTTCTTGGAAGATAATGAGCCAACAAAAGAAGGACACCCAGGGGATGAGGAGTACGATTCGGATAATCTGACGTTGCTGAATAGGATTCGAGTAATGCCTTGCGTGTTTGAAGATGATGGCAAGGATGACCAGCATGCTGAATATGCCACAGGCTCCCGACACTATCTCCGCAACCCGTTGGAAGGTCATGTTTCCGACCAAAGGTTCTATGGCTGTTCCGCTGGGCTCGGAAGGGCAAACAGCCTTGGTGCTTTTGCTATCGTCATCGCTGAAGATGCCCCGGGAAACGAGTACAGCACTCATCTCTGGTGTTGCGTACTTGATAAGGTAACAGGAACGGGACTGGAAGATGTAGATTGCCTTGTGGTTGAGGTGAAGGGTAGATGGAATGCGCTGTCAGTGGGATGGATCATCGAACTGACCAGCACGAGCGTATATATATCCCGTTCGTTCCAGCGTTCAGCCCCCAGACCTTACGCATGTTAATTTCTTGAACCGTGGTCAGGCAGTGTAGTGGTCTTTTGGACCAATCACGCACGCAGTTCCCCATTCGGCTTAAACTTGGACCAAGCCTTTCCCACAAGACTTGGCCACTTGGCGCTAGCGTTAAGCGCATTGAAGCACCACTAGACTGTCTTTAGCTTAGCAGTTCTGTGCGAGGTGCGAACACTCGGGGATGGCTGTGGTCTGTGGAAGGCTGAGCTGCGATCGTCTGCTGTTGGAGCGTCAATGGCGCGGCGGTTTCCGAGCTCAAAGCCCATAATCCACCTAGCTGTAGGGTTGGTTACCGCAAACAACCAAGCTTACCGCCCTATACAAGCGGCTGTACAGTATAAGGCTTCGCCGTAGTCTTGAGTTTGGGGTAATACTCGCGGTGAAGGCAAATGCGGGTCAACCCCACCCTCGACTTGGACGTCCCTGAACCTGTCGCAGTAAACTGCACCCAAGGTTATCGGCCGCTACGACATTAGATCGTTCGTCGAGCGATAACTGCCGTAGTCCCGACATGTTGAGATGGGGTAATCTTGCTTATAGCTTGTAGACAAGAGCAAGAATGGTCGCATAGGTAGCGCTGAAACTTTTGGAAGGACATGAAAGCTTCGCGCCAATGGGAGAGAACATCAGGGTCGGTTCGTTGCCCTATGTGCACTGTCATTTTTTTAGTGTTAGTCAAGCATATCATACTTAGGAGTGTCATTTGATCGTCGGTCTCCGTCCATTGACCAGATCTTTAGTTCGAACATACTACACTTTCGCAGATTGGAAGCTTGTGCAGCAGCATACACATATCGTCGCCCAAAAGGACAGGGTTATGGCTTCTGCAGCGTGACCCATGGTGGCTCGTCGGCGTGTCTGGGTCGTTGTAGTGGCGATGGAGGGACTGGAGTCTAGCCCCACAAGAAGCCAAGCGCAGGAATCCCCGTTTCGTGTCGCGACTGCCAGCAAAATTCGACCAAACGGCAATCACTCGCAAGCATCGACTCGTCACGATATGGACGTCGCAGGATACTTATAATAATAGTTCTTTTCATTGTTTATTGTGCATACTTATTTTGTGGGCTGACAGCACACGCGACGCGATCAAAATGGGTGATCAAGCAGTCGCAAGAGTGGGCATAACTAAGATACATGGTCAATAGATATCCGCCCTCAGTAAGAACAAGGAAACCGTGTCCACCGCCGTGCGCCGATTTCCCGTAAGAAGAAGTTCCATAGAATCATTGTGAGATGAATCGAGTGCAGAAAGAAGATTCAGAAGAGGATACCGAGATATTGTTGCCATGCAAGATGCGAAGAGAGAGTTGAAATCGAGACCCAGAGTGGATAGTCGACGACCATCAATGTCGTCACATTTGCATCGCGTCGTCGTCTACGACGGCTACGGGCATGTCGTAGTCTTGAGAAGGTGGTGTAGCGGGCTCCGACGGAGTGCGTTGGCGAGCACTGAGGCGTTCTCCCTCTACGCGAGGTATGGGCCCAGACATGAGGTTTGATATGGTCCGTTGAAGTGACCAGCCGACGAGCTGACACCACTGAAGGCTTTCTGCAAAGAGCCAGTAGCCTTGCACGCCATGTTGCTTAGCGCGGACGAGGTATGCTGACAGCGACTCCTTCTCCAGCATGACTTGGGCTTCGGTGAGGTCGAAGTGGTTCTCGATGACGCGTGCGTAGGCGCGTGCGGCATCGCACAACGTAGGGTTGGAGATGACGTTCTTCCAGCCGACTCCAAGGGAATTGATGAGGGTGTCGATGGTGTTGCCGTTGTCGTCGATGATGCATGCACTTTGCTCGACACTCATGTCGTTTAGTGACGGGACGGCGATGTCGGCTGTCGCATTCATGCGCTGTGACTTGCGCGATACAGCAATTGGTCGGACAGGCTGAGCCTTCTCTTCTTTCTGTTGCTCCTCTTCGCACCAGGTGCCGGTTTGCGACTCGGCAGCTATGCTCCAGCCGGGCTCGCCAGGGTAGATGAGGGTCATCCCTGGGCCGTATACGGGTTCAGGCTTGGGCTTCGCGGGGGCTTGAGTAACGATTGATCCGACTGGCGCATTCTCCTCAGGGTCGTCGACGTCGGCGATGGACCGCTTTCGCCCAGCTGTGGCATTGGACACGGCGGCTAGATAGTTGAGCGACGGCGGTGTGGGATACTTTGGGCGGAAGCTTCCCATCGAAGCTGGTGAGTGGGCGCGCCGAATTGATGACAGGTAATCGTGCGTCTGCTGTGGTGGGAGCACGACGGTGGGCGACGAGGCGTAGTAGTTGAGACCCATGGTGTTCACTGCACGTTTAGTAGATCAAGAAGGGGCAAGAATGATGAGATACAGAGGTCTGCTCAGAAGGGAGCGGACGACTAAGGCTTGCGACCCGCAGGTCACGGGAATACCAGGGCGACGACGAGGTGGTGGGGATGGTGGGCGCAAGGATGGCTGGTGCGCGCGAATGCGTGGTGAAGATGAAAGATGATGGTGGAGGAAGGAGCGTGGGAGGAGGAATGGCACGTCAAGGTGAGAGAAGGAGAAAGGAGAAAGGCTGAGGGCGAGGGAGGATTGGCGCAGTGTAAAGAGTGGTGGAAGAGCGATGGTTGGAGAGGGCGCGAAGCCGTCTTGTAAGCTCCGTCGCGGTCCCGTGAGAGGAGGCTGGGCGGTCAGCCCGTGCTGGATTCTGCCGGTCTGCTTCCGGTGCCAAGCTGATCAGCAGCGACGGGCGTAGCATCACGTGATGCTGAGCCCTTCGAGTCATGCTCAATCGGGAAAGTCTGTCTCGGGGCGGCCGAACGAGGAACCGAAGGTAACCTACCCACGTGATTTGAGCATGACCGGAGCGGCTTTACGAAACGCCGGAATCGCGGGTCGCGTACAGATTTTTGGTGGAGCGGAAGCAGAGCTGCAGGCATCAATACAAGCTTGCACACCCCTGATCTCGGTTTCTTCTCGACCGTACTCGCGTTACTTGATTGCCGGACCTACCAGACAAAATGCAGGCGCCAGTGGTGGTTATGAGTATGTGAACACGCAATTACAGCACCGTAATGCCTAGCTAAACAGCACAAACAGACACCCAGACCCCAGGCGGGGAACGGCAATTTGGACGCAAAGCCCAGCTTTCGAACATCACAGCTGCCAAAACCGTCGCCGACATCATACGGTCATGTCTAGGACCCAAGGCCATGCTGAAGATGCTGCTCGACCCCATGGGCGGCATCGTACTCACCAACGACGGCCATGCCATCCTCCGAGAGATCGAAGTCGCACATCCCGCCGCCAAAAGCATGATCGAGCTCAGCCGGACACAGGATGAGGAGGTCGGTGACGGCACTACGACTGTTATAATATTAGGTATGGCCACGAACGACCAGCGCTCCGCCATGGCTAACTCTGTGTAGCTGGTGAAATCCTCGCGCAAGCCCTCCCCCAACTCGAGCGTAACATCCACCCTGTTGTCATCATCCAAGCCTTCAAGCACGCGCTTGCCGACGCTCTCACTATTATCGACGAGGTCGCAGTCGAGGTCGACATCAACGACGACCAGGCCATGTACCAGCTCATCAACTCTTCGATCGGCACCAAGTTTGTATCGCGATGGTCGGAGCTCATGTGTGGTCTCGCTCTCAAAGCTGTACGAACTGTATCGCTCGATATCGGGAACGGGAAGAAGGAAGTAGACATCAAGAGATACGCGCGCATTGAGAAGGTACCAGGAGGCGAGATTGAGGAGAGTCAGGTGCTGGATGGCGTAATGCTGAACAAGGACATCACACATCCCAAGATGAGGCGGAGGATTGAGAATCCCAAGGTATTGCTATTGGACTGCACGTTGGAGTACAAGAAGGGCGAAAGCCAGACCAACATCGAGATCAGCAAAGAGGAGGATTGGAATCGCATATTGCAGATCGAAGAGGAGCAGGTCAAGGCCATGTGCGATGCCATCGTCGCACTCAAGCCCGACTTGGTCATCACAGAGAAGGGCGTGAGCGGTATGGTCCCGAATATCTGCATGAGATGACAGCATCACTAATTCTAAGCGCAGATCTGGCACAACATTTTCTCGTCAAGCACAACATCACCGCACTCCGTCGAGTCCGGAAGACGGATAACAACCGCATTGCTCGTGCCACTGGCGCTACTATCGTGAACTCGGTCTTCTCTGCTACGGCCTCGGACGTAGGCACGCAGTGTGGACTCTTTGAAATCTCGAAGATTGGCGATGAATACTTCACCTTCCTCACCAAATGCAAGGACCCCAAGGCGTGCACTATTCTCCTCAGAGGACCCTCCAAAGACATACTAAACGAGATTGAGCGGAATCTACACGATGCCATGGGTGTTGCCAGGAACGTGATATGGAATCCGAAGTTGTGTCCTGGAGGCGGCGCGACCGAGATGGCTGTCGCAGTGGGTTTGGAGAGGAGGGGAAAGCTGATCGAGGGTGTGGCGCAATGGCCCTACAGAGCTGTGGCGGAAGCAATGGAAGTCATCCCCCGCACACTCATCCAAAATTCCGGAAACAGCCCCATCAAGGTCTTGACTCAATTGCGCGCAAAGCATGCCGAGAGTTCCGAGAGCAACGAGTTCAGTGGCAGCTCTTGGGGTATCGACGGAGATCTTGGGAAGGTGGTGGACATGCGGCAGTTCGGTGTCTGGGAGCCCATCGCAGTCAAGGAGCAGAGCGTCAAGACAGCAATAGAAAGCGCCTGCTTGTTGCTGAGGGTGGATGATATTGTTGCCGCAAAAGCGGCGAAGCAAGCATCGGGCCCCATCGGCGGCGGCGGTGGCGACGACTGAGTCTGAGGTGGTCAAAACAAACTGGAAGATATCCGCTGTATCGAATGAAAACGCCCAGCAAGGACTGTGGCTCTCTTTGCAGCTTGAGGCATGACTACTCTAAATCATAGGGAAAGTGATGCAATCTTTCTATGCACTCAAAACTACTGATGCTTTAATTAGTTTACCATTGCGGCTCTAGCATGTCCAAGGAAGCAGTTGCCTATGTCGTCGGGAGACCATGGTCGGTTGCTGTTCGGCTGCTTGTTCGTGATAGTCATCCCCATCGGAATTTTGATATCTTATTGTCTTGTACATCAAGGTACTTTGGGAAGGTGGGTTGCGCATCGTATCCGTTATCAATATACTACGAGTATCAACTACTTCTGCCCAGGACCAGATCCAGATCCAGAAATCGGCTCAAGCCCCAGGTTTACGACCCACAACACAAGTCCACGTCAAGTCCACGAACGCACCCCTCGCATGTTCTTCAGACAGCGCTTCCTGATAGACTGCCATGGATGCATCGCTGTGGAGATACTCTCCAATCCCCATCAGCACAGTCTGCGCTCCAACGGGCTGGAAATGGTCTGGAGTTCTGTGCTTCTCCACAACCTCGACGTCTAGCCCATTGCGCTTGAAAGTACCGGGGAGGTCATTGATCCAGCTGCGCATGCCCCGTTAGCCTTTCCCTCTATCTGAGAGTGAATAGAGTGTCAGATCAACTCACTCATACGAACTAGTCGGAAGCGGTTTCTTCCACTGCCCCACCAGCTTATCACACGCTGGCGTCGGTCCAAAACCCTCGGGCGCTTTGACGTGCGCGCTCTCGGGTACGGGCTCGAACCATTGCAGATAGCCTCCGGGCTCTACTTCTTCGTCAGCTTATCTTACGAGCCCGGCCCGCGTCCAGCATCCACATCAAGCGTCATGACAAGGATGGCATACTCAGCAACGAGATGATGTGCCCAAACACCCGATCAGCAACATCGTCGTTCAAAATGCACTTCCACGCCCTCGCATTCACAACGTCAAATCTGCCCTGGTACGCTTCTGGAAACGGCTCGAAGGCGTTGTGCGTCCACCAGGAGATATTCGCTGGGCGGATAGCTTCGGGTGGGAATTGAGCTGAGGAGATGTCGATGGCGTCGAATGTCGCGTGTGGGAGCGCGGCGGAGAGTTCGTGGATCCAGATCCTGTGCGTTTTGGTGAGTTGAGTCGTTTTGTCTTGCGTTCAGATGTTGGTATGGTGAGGAGGGGAGGGCGTTTTACCCTGTGCCAGCGCCGACGTCGGCTATGCGGAGATTTGGGAGGGTGGTCGGGATGCTGGGGTGTAGGAGGTAGCCGGATATTTTGGTCCACCAGAAGTGGTTGTAGTTGAGGCTATGGGTTGTGAGTATGTGGATATGAGAGCATGCCGGTTAGAACAGGGCTTACCGAGTCGACGCCAGCGCGTTGCGCTTTAGGGGGTAGGGAAGAGCATCGGTAGGGACCTTTGAGATCATTTTGAATCAGTGCTAAGAAATGACTAGCTGGAGACTAGAAATCGTTCGAGATCTTTTGTATATAAAATCTTTGTTGCACATTTGAAGTGCAGCAGTACACGTCTTGGACGGCGGAGTTAATTGGGGTTTAAGCAATTCTTCTTGCACAAACTCAGCTTTAGCCGAATACTAGGCAAGGGGGTGTAAGCTTGGTCAAAGTCCAAAGTCTTTCATTAGCTACGCCGCGTACAACAACTGCGGGGACTGATCTTGTGGCCAATCAGATGCTTGACGTATCAGCTACGTCGCTAATCTACTCAAGTAGGCTTCCATCAAAGCAGCGGGGTCTCACCGCAAGTGTGCGACACAACGAACACGCAGAGTATCCGACATACCCGTGGAGTAATGCTGAATGATTGGGCTCCTCCACAGGGGATCACCCTAAAGTATGCTGATAGTCAACGTCCACAATCCCACTTCTCCCTCGAGCTTTGGGAAAGATTTCGAGCTCGCTGTTAAGGACTTACAGCTATAGCGTATGCTCAAAAGGGAAAAGCAGAAAACTAGTGATGATGCAGTTCTGTTTTAGTGGCTGGCTTGAACCACGGTACAATTTCAACTTGTTGAATAGGAACCATTGCATGATATGTGCTCGAAGAGGAGCGTGTAAGAAATGAGCAATATTAGAAGGCCTTGTACTAATGTAATTACCCCTCCTTTGAGCGTAATGTAAGGGTTGACATTGTTTTGCTGTTCTGAGGGCAGTTAGTAGCACTCTAGTAGGGTCTACAAAACTCAAGCATCCTATGCATCATGTCTTGTAAGGCAACAAGATTAGCAATGTAGACACTAATCAAGGTTCGCGGCTTGGATATTCATGTTCTATCTCTGAATTATCTTGGAGTATCTGATGTCCTTGGCTAAACAAGTCTGTTAATATAATGGTGCCAAGTAGTATCCCCATGCATTATTTAGAAGAGGGCGACAAAATGAGCAATCTAGAGCCGTCAAGGTCGTATAATATATGTGCCGAGATCGAATATGTAGGGTTACAGTTCCTCCATTCTTTCAAGAGCGCGTCCGATTGAGGTCCAACCTCTTGAACTCCTTGTCAAAGTTCCCAAGTCCTTCAGATGCTAACTGCGCGATCTCCATGCCTGGCACTCCCATAGACAGCTTCCGACACTCTAGAAGATCATAATCCCCAAGCTTTAACTCCAGAACCCAGCCCTCGACGAATTGTACACCTAGCATTGGTGTGATCAGACCTTGCAAGATCCGACTCTTCTTTAGGAAAGGCTCCAGTGGGGACAAATCGACACGTGAGTCCACCACCTCCTTGATGTCCTCCCCAGCCTCCTTCTCCTGAGCCTCGTGTACGGTCTCTTCCGTCTTGAACCCTCCCGGCCGTAAGGCTATGTTCTTATCCACCCGATAACCCTTCGTATCCGACTTCATCTGGGCGAGAGGTTCTTCAATTTTGGTGTATCTAGAGCCACCGCCTCGGCGGCCTCGCTTTCTCTGGTATCTAATTAGCAACAGTGTGATATCAAGGCAGATCTGATCACGCACCGCTTTGCCTATACTCTGGGCAAGGTCCTCTGGAGGTTCAAATCCCTGATAAGCAGACTTGACCTCGTGGCTACCGGCTTTAGAGTGCTTGACCATTTCGCTACTGGCGTTCCCACCGTGGTCCAGTATCTTCGCATAACAGACGAGAAGCTCTTCAGTCTCGTTACGCGGCTCATACCCATCGTTCTTTCAGAGTGTGAAGGTCTCCATCTTACCTCTCATCAAACCAGTCTCCGCGCGAACCTGCTTGTCCAACGTAGTCCCGTCGTGGAACATGTAAACCTCGTAGTCACGGTGAGCCCTGAAGAACTCGTAGATGAAGCGCTCTCGATAGTACGTTGGCTCTAGTTCTGGTTGCGTGGAACCTTTGTCGAGTATCGAGGCAGGCTCAGCTTCTGCGCAAGCTCGTAGGTAAAGTTTCTGCAACTTAGTCGCCTTGCCTGTGACAATAGCTCTCACGGCCCTTTCAAGTCGAAGACGTGTCTGTCGATAGTAGGCAATGAAACAGTACTGTCCGTCGCAATTGGAGACGAAGTAGGCCTAATAGGTGGATCGGAAGTCAGCGCAGGCAATTCCAAGTGGGTGGCGCCTCATGCAACCCCTCCTCCTTTTGGAAGTATCCCGTGAAAAGTGAGCTATGGATACCTACCAGCAAAGCATTGTGACTCCATTCGTGCTTGGGAATCAAATCCCGCAAATTTTGAACAGCCTCGCCACGTAACTCGAGGACTCCGACAAACGTCGTGGCACGCTCGACGTGGGCGGCGCTACGCGCGATCAGCCGAGGGATGAACTGAGTGGAAAGCAAGAATCTCGTGATATGGAAAGCATACCTGTCGTACGGAAACTGATTGTCGACACTATACTCGAGAATAGCCTTGATAGAGGGCAACTGCGTGCGAAGCTGTGGAGGGATATCCTTCAGCTTTCGGTCCAGCAGCATCTGGAGAACGCAGATGAGCTCCTCAGGGACATCTTGGATATCTTCCGCAGTGCTAGCCTCCATGGTTGAGATGTCGATGCGGAGGTCGCAACGCGGATCGTGAAGCAAGTGTGGCGCGTTGCGGTTCAAGGCGGGTACTCTGCATCGGACCGTAATAACGTTCACGCGCACCACTTGTGAATGCCTTTGCGTGACGTAATGCCTTGAAGGTGTTTCGGGTTGGGGGAATGTATGTTGGGCGTGCCCTAAACGGCTTTTCCGAGGTCAGGCAGGCTCTGTAAAGTCCAATGTTGTCAACGAAAGCTGTTCTGACAGCAATGCAAGACTGTATGACGCAATTAATTCTACTGGCCTATAGAGCAGGCATCGATATGTACTTCTTGTGGAGATGGGTATACTACAAAGAAAAGAGTACGACAAACTATGTGTCGCGGAAATATACAAAAGCAGAAGTCTAGTGCTCTCAGCTTTTCGCGTTCCTCGCCGATGCTGCACAACGATAAGTCTACTGAGGCGCGCCCATGTCTTGCAACCGCGCCAATTCCCAGTACACGCCCCTCGAACCCATTAACTCGTTGTGTGTACCCTTCTCCACTATCTTCCCCTGATCAAATACATAGATAACGTCGGCGCCTTGGATTGTGCTCAGACGATGAGCAATGGCTATGGTGGTGCGGCCTTTGGCGGCAAGGTCAAGGGCCGCTTGCACGGTGCGCTCGGAGGTGCTGTCGAGGGCCGAGGTGGCTTCGTCGAGAAGTCTATGCAGAGAGTCGGGTCAGAAATGTCCTAGTGTCCATCCCGGATCCTGAGAACTTACAGAACTTTAGGGTCACGGAGAAGCGCCCTGGCGATAGCTATGCGCTGTCGCTGCCCACCGGACAATAGAGCTCCCTTTGCACCGACAAGGGTGTTGAAGCTTTCTGGGAGTGATGTCTTACGGCATTAGCACCAACTACTACACACGTGGCTAAGGGAACTTACAATGAATTCGTAGATGTTGGCGTCTTTGCACGCTTGAACCACCTGCTCTTCGCTCACATCGTCTTTGTCCGCCATGATGTTTTCTCGAATTGTGCCAGTGTAAAGTGTTGTCTCTTGACTAACGATCGCCAACTGTGCGCGGTAGCTTTGAATATTGTAGTCCTTGAGCTCGACCTCGTCTACAAGAACGGCTCCTGCACTGGGATCGTAGAAGCGCTCCAGGATTGCCATGACAGTGGACTTGCCACTACCGCTTGCTCCAACAAGGGCGACGTACTGTCCAGGCTCGGCGATCAGGCTGACCCCACGGAGGACTTTGTGGTCAGGACGGCCTGGGTAGGTGAAACGCACGTTCTGAAGTTCGACTCTACCCTCGATTTTGTCGACTGTTTTGCCTTCGGTAGACCAGTTATCAATCCTCGGAACGCGATTCAAGAACGACTTCAATGTCTTTGCTGCGGATCTTGCCTCTCCCATATCAGGCGCGAAGGAGAAGATGACTCCGGCAGATTGCGCGCCGTTGATGATTGATGAGTACACAATGAAGAACTGAACGACCGTGTACTCCCGGTTTAGCATCAGTCTTCCGCCGTACCAGAAGACTAGCGCGAAGATAAACATTGCGAGGCCCTGGGATAGTGCATAGAGTATCGCTGACACATTGGTGAAGCGCAAATTGCCAATGGCCTGGGCGCTGAGCTTGTCGTGATATTCGGATAGTAGCCGCTCTTCAAGAGTCAGGGATGCTACGGTTCGAATAGATGAGGCCGCTTCGCAGGCAAAAGAAGCAGCTTCGTTCACTACTTTCGTTCGTTTTTCCATCCGCACCAGGGCCTGTAGATGGTCAGCCAAGGTTTACAGTCATATCGTGAACTCTGCAAATACTTACGTAGAATCTGAAATACCCTGTAGATAGCACAAGTGGGATGGTCGCCGTGCAGACTAGCGCGAGCTTCCATCCAAACGAGCAGGCAATTGCAATCGCTGCCACAACGGAAGCGACGGCAGAGATGATGGAGCCTAGAGTTGCACCGCTGATACCGCCAAGTCGGTTCGCCTCGGTAGACAGAAATGATGCTAGTGCTCCCGAGGTCACCTTCTCCCCGTCGAAGAATTCAATGTCTTGTCGTAAGATTGAACTGAAAGCGCGTTCCCGGATGCGAGCCACGAGCTGAGCCGAAGCCTTGGCAAGGGTCAAGCCTTGGCCAAAGTTGGAGCCCCAACAGACAAATCCAAGCATGAAGAACATCCAGCACCAGAAGCCGATACCGTGATGTCCAGTCGTCAGTTCGGGAGCCACAAGTGCGGTAATGGAATTACCCAAAAAGATGGCTTGGATGGCCGGAATGGTACCGGCGATGAAACAAAGGACGAACCCAAGAATCAAAATGGAGTGCTCAGATTTGTTCATCTCCCAGCTGAATTTGACCAGCTCCCAAGTAGAAAAGTCTTGGTCTTCCTCATTTCTGTCACCTCTCATTGAAGGTGCCCTTGTCGTTGTCGTCCGAGCGAGGCTGAGTTTCTCACCGTCAATGGCAAGGTTACCATCTTTCTCCATGACTGCCACTTGGTTGCCGGGAAGTATCTTCGAGGTTAATTCCTGCGCTTGAACCAGACTATGGTAAACACCGTTTTGGTGGAGTAGCTGTTCATGCGTGCCCTGTTCGACAATCATGCCCTTCGCCATCACTATAATGTTATCGGCGTTCTTGATAGTTGAGAGTCTATGCGCAATGACAATGGTAGTTCTGCCCTTGGACGCTTGGTCAATCGCGGCCTGCACCAATCGTTCCGACTTTGTGTCAAGGCTAGCAGTTGCTTCGTCTAATAGCAGGATCTTCGGATCAGAGACAACTGCTCGGGCAATTGCAATACGCTGCTTTTGGCCGCCAGATAGTAAATTACCGCGCTCGCCAACTTTGGTTTCGAACTTGTCTGGTAGATCCATGATGAAGTCATACGCATTCGCAATTTTGGCGGCCTTCTCGATGAGGTCCAACTTGACATCGTCTTTCGCCTGTGAACAGTGAGCATCATACACTCAAACTAGATGTGGTACTACTTACGTCTTCGTACTCAGTGCCCACCAGACCATGGGCTATGCTCTCGTAGATGGTGATGCTAAACAGGACTGGTTCCTGACTAACGATGGCCATGTTTCTCCTTAGCCATCTCAGGTTCAACTTGCTGATGTCCTGGCCGTCAAGAAAGACTCGTCCGCTCATTGGCAGGTAGAATCGTTGTAGCAGACCAAATATGGTTGATTTTCCCGAACCCGATGCTCCTACCATAGCGACCATGCTGCCAGCTGCAATCTTAAGATTGAAGTCCTCGCAAATAGTGACATCTGGTCGCGAAGGGTATACATGCTTGATGTCCTTGAACTCGAGATTGCCAACGAACTGACCCGGCTTCTCTCCATCATCAGTCTCTGGGTCAATAGGCGATTTCCTAGAGATGGTATTCAAGATCTTGGTAGCAGCCGCCGTGGCTTGACCAAACGCTGCGAGATGAGGTAAGCTATGCCCTATAGATATCCCGGCAATCTGTCAAGTCAGTCAGCGTAGTTCTAGGGTGCGATGATATATCGTTGGCGAAATGCACTTGCCATGGCTGACATGAGCACTGTCATGATTTGTGCGACGCCCAATTCGCCGCTGTGCAAGAACCGATTTCCCTGCCAAAAGGCCAGCGCATATTGCATATTCAAGATTCCCAGCAGACCAGCAATCAGACTAGAAAGCCAGAATTTCGCTTTGAAATCAAACACAGAAGCTTTATCCAGAAAAACTCTATACTTCTTTTCCATCCGCTTCTGCGTTCCGTAGGCTGTAACATTGCGCGAGGAAGAGAGTACTTCCTCCGCTAGCGTCCCGGCAGTCGCATACTCATCCACTGCCTTCACCTGGTTAACGCGCATGTTCCGTCCGTTGACGCCCATGACAAGCCCAGTGGCGAAGGTGACGGAAAGCATGATCAAGGTCAGTTTCCAAGATCGGATGAAACCCACGACAATGGCTGCACAAAATTGAGCCACCCCAGTCACGAAGAGACCGATTTTCTGTCCCACACCATCCTGGACGAGGTTCATATCTGGATAAGTCAATGCTGATCGACATGAGGGAAAGAGCATGGACTGACCGGAACTTATACGCGTTGTGATCTCGCCCGAACCGAGGAAGTCGAAGAACGCAATGTTCTGTCTGAAGATGGCCCGGAGATAGCGTTCTCGTATCTTCTGCGCTATCCTCTCACCCGTATAGGAGAACCCAATCACGCTAATATACACCGTGGTCAACGAAGCGATGCCGAGGTAGACGAAGTAGAGAGCGAACGTATTGATCTGATGCTGGAAGCCGTTCCTCGCGCTGGGATCGGTTGTAACACTCGTGAAGCTACCAGCGAAATTTCCGTAGACCAACGTCATTAGAGGCATTGTCGCTCCTGCTGTAATGGCTGCCAGCAGTGAAATGATCATGATCAAGACTTCCTTTCCGTTGGCAAAGCGGAACAAGGAGAAATAGCCGACCTTCTCGTTGGGAACTTTGATTTGTCGATCGACGATTGTCTGTTCTTCCTCGCTCAGCTCAACCGTATGTGGTTTCTCCTCATTGCTGGAACTCGACGGGGGTGGTTCTGTATCTTTTGAAAATCCCGTCTTCTCTGGGTCCCCGGGAGCATGTATCGGCGAGTTTTCCTCTACATTATTAGAGTCAGGTTTCTCCATTCGCCCAGAACTATCGGAAGCCATGTTTACAAGCGATGTGCCCAAGCTGTGGTCTAGAGGAAGTATTTAAGTTGAAGGTGCTGTTGCAGGGATCAATGATCGTATATGGGGCTCGCTTTGCTTCCGGAAAATAAGCGAGACAAATGAGGAAGGCTCTGCGACCTCCAATTAGCGAAGAGATGGCTGCACCTCGAACTTAGGATTGTCCGCGATCGTGTGATAAGGTCATGAATGGAGGTGTTGATGTTGTGGGCGATGTTATACAGCCGTGAGACGTCAAGGATCTTAAGTCTAATCCGTGAGATTGCATGCGGTTGCGGTAGGGGCCGATAGGGCAAGCTGAACCCGAGAAAGTCTTGGGGTAATACCAAGAGATACAAAAAAACGAATCAAGGATTAAGGAGACAGAGGGTGCCACGGGTTGAAAAGCTTCTCGGGGCCCGCTGTGCCACCTACTTCGAGTCAGCGGACGACGGACGACCGATGAATTTGCGGGAGCGCCTCATGTCTCGCAGTGTTTTGGTTCTTGGGCGGCGGCGAAACGGACGGTCGGGGGCACACGGTCCCGATAGAGTCACGTGGTGTAAACGAATGCGAGTTTAGTAAGAGCTTCGGGCCCGATCATCAACATTGAACATTCCTTCGTCCCGAAGCAACAACATGGACCAGTATCTCCTTCGCAATCTAAAGGCCAAAAACCCGGGTCGACCCGCAAAAAATGTCCTGGAGGATTCGTCGCCCGACTGTGACTCTCTGAAGCTGTGGGTGCTTGAATGATCCCTTTCCGACATTCCGTGTGGGCCACCGCTCTGTAATTCGACCTCTGTAGTTGTCCGCCGTCAACAGTAACGGTGCGTGGGATGACTCATTTCGGCTCAAAGATACTTTTCCATCAGTTGCTTTACTTTTTCTAGATCCAACGCATCGACGGTCAAATCATTACCAGTCAAAGTCTCTGCCATGCAAAGGGCATTTAGGATCGATTCTTCCACGGCGTCTGCGCTGGCTTCAAAGAAGGCATCAATAGTGCGGTCGTCGATCATGTTGATTGCGACTTCTTGAGGTTCCCAACGATTTCCTTCCTTGCCGTCCGCAGTGGCGCGTTGAGCGTGCAGTTCGTTCGCAGTGGAGAAGGCTAGGAAGACATCACCCGACAAATTCGCACCCCAACCGCCTACGCGCGACAAACCCACTGTCGCCCGTTTCGCAAGCCGCTGCAGTTGCGTTGGGTGTAATGGTGCATCTGTTGCGAGAACCACAATGATGCTTCCGTCCTTTCGCTTTTCATTACCATCGTCTTGAATTGCATTGAGTCGTGCCCGTGCTAGCAAATCGGGATCTTGAGGGGCGTCTTCGGATTTGCGATGGGTTTCTTCGAATATCAAACGTCCGATGGGCGCACCAGATATTCTGAAGTCCCGCATCTGGCCATAATTCGCCTGGACGAGCGCTGCGACTGTGTAGCTCTTTCCCTCTGCCGGTATGATGCGACTGCTCGACCCAGTTCCTCCTTTGAACATATGACATATCATACCGGTCCCTTCGCCATTGTTAGTCCTCTTGTTAGAGTTCAGTAGCTGAAGGATGAAGCATAGTCTACTTACCACCACCGGTATTTCCCTCCTTCACAACATCGCTTGTGGCTCCATCAATTCCCTTGATGACATGTCCAGGAGTGACAGCAAACTTTGCGAGGTCATGTAGGCGGCCATCATATGTCTCCGCAACGACCGGCAGGATACCCCACTCCACCTTGTTGGCATTATTCGCATATTCACGAATAGCATATTCGTAGACCCCCTGATGCACCGAACCGACCCCGAAAGTTCCAGTGATCATGATTGGAGTATGGAGTAGTCCCGTCTCCTCTATGAAGTGACTTCCTGTCATTTCTCCAGCTCCATTGAAGCGGAAGATGCCGGCGAAAGAGGCCTTGTGAAACCAGTCCTTACGCGGCAAAATGGTGGTAAGACCGGTATTTATCGAACAAGGAGCCGCTTCCGGATATTTTTCTGAGCGGTGAATGGACTGTGTAGATACCAGAACACCAGGTACATCGGTGAGGCTATTCTTCTCGCCAGGTGCATAACGGCCGAGATACACTGACGGGAGAAGCTCACGGATGCGGAGACGCCGAGCCTTAGGTTCAGTAGATGAGGGGTGGTCGCCGGCCACAGACATGGCGATATCGATATCCGCGATATCTACTTCGAATCAGAATGTCATTCAGACAAGCTTTATTCATCTGTTGGTCGTCTAAATCGGGGCCAATCGAAACTCCCGCGGTCGCTGCTTTGCAATATTAGTCAGACCGCCAAACCTGCCCAGTGATGGATGTTCACCACGCGCGCATCCTGTAAAAGGGCACTTACTGTGGACTGCACGCATCTACGTGCCGTCATCGTGGTGCCTGAGCAAGCCTTAAATTCTAGTGTGATATCCGTACGAGAGGATGCGCACGCCATAGCGGAATCGGAGCTCGGGATTGAGTCGGAATTCAGCTGAACGCTAGGTCGACATTGCTGACTAGGGTGGACTACTGCTATGTCCTTGGAGAATAAATACGGAACAGAGGTGTGAAGTCAAGATAAAAGCAATGGTTGACACACATGCGCTATCCTAATGGAGCTTAGCGTCCCTAGCCAACGGGGTGCCCAGGTGGTGTTTCACACTACGAAACTCATCAACGACGTTTAGCATCCTCATCTTCTTGCATCATTGAGTCGAGATGCGATTACAGACTCTAAAAACGGATCCAAAGTAGCGTTTGATGTGGACGGCGTCTTTGCTTCGAATAGCTATCACTAGGCAGCGATGAAGGTAACCATGACACCAGGCGGGTGGATGCCCTTGAGGACCCTTCGCACCACCTTCAAGGCTCGAAGAATATACCCACAGAACTCGCCATGCCTTGAAGTCATCAGAAATGCGAGTACCAAAGCGCTGCCTCCGATGATAGCACAAAGGGAAGATGGATTAGGCAAGCATCTGGACTCCGAAATTCCTTCATGGAGCATTTTTGACCAAATTTGCAGAAAAACCCATACGAGAAGACGATTTGTTTCAGCACACACGGTTTCGGTGGCTGTACGCGATCGGAAACATGACTTTCGCTCCGTGACTAAACATTGCGCAGAACGAATGATTCACAAGAATGCGCTCGGCGATACCTCAGATTCAATGTACATGCTCTGATTGACGCGGCGATAGATGCATCTGGCCAAAGTGCTTCGTCTTGTAGGTCTCATCTCAACGCCCCCACCTAGCCATTGCTGGATCGGTTGATATGATCAAGGACCAGACCGTCCCGCGAAACCACAAGAACTAACAGTAGCCGTGCACAGGTACCAGAATTTTCAAATACCCCGATGGACTGAATAACAAGGTCTTCATACTGACCCTGGATAACGGCTCTGAAGTTCTCGCGAGACTGTCTACGCCGAATGCTGGTCCAGCATTCTACACTAATGCGTCGGAAGTCGCTACACGAGGATTCCTTCGTAGTATATTGAACATCCCTGTCCCAAAGATATGTTCGTATGCTCTAGATGCTGCGAACCCCGTTGGGGCCGAGTTCATCCTAGAGGAGCGAGCGCATGGTACACCCCTGGACAGCTTGTGGTCCGAATGGGACGTGGACGCACGGAAAAGCGTACTGGACGAGATTGTGGACATTGAGACAAAACTAACGTCGGTCTCATTCCAGAAGCATGGGTGCATCTACTACAAGAAGCATTTGAAGGAGAAGGGCATTCCTGCCTATGATCTCGGAATAGGCGCGTCCCAGGGGTTTGACAATGAAGTAGATACTGGCTTACAGGAGGAGTTCGCATTAGGCCCTTTGACGGAAGCAAGGCTGTGGGCAGACGAAAGGGAAAATATGGATCTCGACCGAGGGCCTTGTAAGTAATTTACCGTCTTTCGAGTCTCGGGATGCTAACCCGAGGAGACAGCAATCCCCTGCACTATGTGGGAAAGCTGGGCCTGAACGAGTTACTCTGGGCGGAAGCACATGCGAAACCACAGATAAACCCTTATCGTTCACTCGACCTCTCAGTAGCACCCCCGGTGTCCCCAGTAGAATACATTTCGCTTCTCGACCGCTTCTGCCAACTCGCGCTGCACCTCCCACTACCTGACCAGCAAAAAACACTGTCGCATCCCAGTCTCACTTTGGACAAGATTTTCATAGATCCAGAAACAAGAAAAGTTACATCCATTATCGGATGGCAATCAGCATCAGTTTCAGAGGGGCTTTTCCAGCACCCAGTGCCCTCCATGCTCCTCCCCATGCGGTACGGCCCACGCGTCAGTGCAGATCATACCGGACCCACCGGTGACAAGAGTTTTGATGCCTATAGAGAGGAAGTCGAAGAATTGATGAACTACTACGCCACCCAGACTCTGCGCAAGAATAGACAGCGAGATCTCGACTTACACCCGCCAAACCGCAACCTCCTCCTTGCGCCGATATATCATGTGACGGGCGCCTGGAGCCGCAACGAAGTCTTTCCTCTCCTCCATGGAGTCGTCGGCATTGCCGCGCATTGGGAAAAGATTGTAGCGGATGCTCAGGCATCGATGTCGGACGAGTGCCCTATCGACTTCTCGCAGGAAGAGAAAGACGCTTTTTGGCAGGAATTGGAGGCCCGAGACCCAGTTGAGAAGGTTGTGCGTATGCTGCATGACCAGGGCGCTATCCCGGAGGGCGGCATGGTGCCCGCGGAGCAGTATGAGCAAGCGCTCGAAGCCAATGATATCATGCAGAAGAGTATGGAGAGCGTTGCTAAGGATGAGCAGCAGCTGGCGCAGTTGAAGGCGTGCTGGCCATATCGTGGGAGGGAGCCTTGATGCAGGAAAAGGCTTCACGACAACTTATGCGGTCACTGCATGAAGACCACATGTACATTATTGTTCCCAATTTGACCCTACTCTCACTGTAACGTTCAGTAGAACAATCTCAACTCACAGGATTGGAACCGGAGACGCATTGGTGGTAATGATGTTCACATGGAGGCAGAGTGGTGGCTTCAAGTCTGGCCGACGCAGCCCGAGGTGATGCATGATTCGTCGTATAAGCGAGTCACGTGCTGAGGCTTGGAGTGCTTTGATTGGCTCTGCGCCGCTCACCACCTCTCCGGATCGTCACGTCCGCCTCCGACGCGCTCCGCCACGCTCGGCGACTTCCAAGACCAATCTCTTTGCTCGGACAGTCTGACAAGCAGAGGGCTGAGCAAATGCCTGAAAGACGCTGGCAAACATGTTTGGCCTCCCTTCTCCCTCCCCTTCCTTTCTTCAACAGCAAACAGCAGCGCACACAGCTTCAACAACGCCCTGCAACCTACCCCGCGACGTGCCCCACGCCGCCAACAAGGCTGCTCTTCGAGGCAGTCGTTGACTGACATCATGGTCATACTCGGTGGGCTGGAGATTGTCATAGGCGGAGCGTACATCGCCCACCGCCGACACAAGAAGAAGAGGAGACTTGAAGAAGAAGCAGAAGAAAGGCGTCACAACACTTTTCCAAACGAGAAGCCAGAAAGTTTCAGCCACATGGAGCAACTGCAGCTGGTGTCGCCGTTTGCATCGTCGCCTTCAGAAACGATACCGCCTCAGCACACAGCGCCGCCCGCGCAGAAGTGGGCATATCGTACACCTCAGTCTCCTCACCACTCGCCTCAATCGCCCTTGCACCCTGGACTGCAGCCATCGCAGACTTTCCCGCGAAGGCGTCCGTTGCCCCAATACTCTCAGTCGCAGCCGCCGCCCGTGCAGCAGTTCCAACCGCACATTCAGCCTCTTGGCCGCTCAGATTCCTTTTCAACTCTTTCGAACATGCCTGTCGCGAATGGCTATCGGCCGCGCGATGGTAACCCTCCCCTACCGGCCCGGGCCCCGCCGCTGCCGCCTGCTCTTCTTGCAATACCGCAGAGTCAACCGTACTCGAATGGGGCCTTCAGCGCGTCTACTTCTGCGCTTGAGCCTCACACAAGCGGGCCACACAGCAACCATACGAGCTTCTTCGGGCGTGGGCAAACAGTGGACGACAATTGGGAGACGTATGGTCCGCATTCGGCGCCTGTGCGGGTACCAATGGGCCAAAGGTTAGACCCCGAGGCTGGAGAGGATGACCCACCACCCCCGTACCAACCTTGAGACATGAGTTTCAAGTTTGAAGGGACTCTGTAGTCCTTCTTGACCGCGAATGCAGAGCGCAGGCGCTAGAGGCATTCTTGGTCCACGTTTTGGTCTACATTTTGGCAAGTATAAATTGTAATGTCGGCCAGATGGCAATTATTGATAATGTTCTTTTTACTCGATTCCCTGTACGTCCTGGATCTTCCACATCATAGTACCATAAATATGATGTTTGAATCCTTGAATGGATTTCATCATGAACTTGGCCTTGCTCGTAACCATTGAAACTGTTTCGTATCACACTGTTTCGTAAAACTGCCCCGATCTTTGTTGCCCTCTATGGTATTCCCCAAAAGACGTTTTACATGGTTGGTGCAAGCCCCTTCTGATATAACTCAGTTGATTACTAACCCTGGTGACAGCGGGGAAGGGTACCTGCCAAGAACGCTTATCTCCGCTCACGAGCTCAACACCGCCCAAGTGTCTGCATCCGACCTAAGACGTACATGTATCGTGATGTCTGCCAAGGGCATAACGCTCATCCTTCCAAATGCCAAGTAGATACCCCGCGACCATACCTCACCGCTGGACAAACGTTCCTAGATGGGGCAGCTGCGAAAGATGACGACACGCGGCAGTTGTACCTTTATCGCAGTCTTCGGGCTGAGAGCGACTTCTAGTCCTTGGCTTGATGATATCTGTAAGCCAGATTACATGGGAACGCACTTCTAGGCATGGTGCTAGCCTTGGCGCAGAAGATCAAAAAGTGTTGATTCCCAATAGATCATTACCGTCATCCAGGTTGTGATTTGGTCAATCACGAGCGTATTAACTACCATGCAATACTTTGTGGTGTCGCTCATAAGCCTAAGCGCTCTGGTATATGCATGCCAAAGAGACTGGGATACATTATACCGTCGCATACACCAGCACCGCGCCCAAAGCAAGCATGCCAAACGAGCCGAAGTTGAATATCCACCTGCACTGGCCGAGATCGAGTCAATACTCGTCAACTCCTTCGACAACAAGTCCATCAGCGATTGGAGCTACTACTACACACACGGCGACCACCTTGGCGGTCACAACAAGACCATGGCCGAATGGACTGCGCAGAAGTGGAGGGACGCTGGCATCGATGCTCATCTTGCTGAATATCCGATTTGGGTCACGTATCCGGAACATTCCAGCCTGATATTCATCAGGCCAGACGGATCTACGCGGGAAGCAAACTTGGTGGAGGATGTGTTGGCACAAGATGATACGAGCAGTTATCCGAATGTGATCCCTGCGTACCATGGCATGAGTGCTAGTGGCAATGTTACTGCTGAATACGTCTACGTTGGGTAAGTGTGCACTCAAGCAAACGTGACATTTCTGAATTGATGATATGTAGCCGTGGGACGAGAGCAGAGTTCCAAGTGCTGAAGGACGCTGGTATTGAACTCGAGGGCAAGATCGCGATGGCAAATTATGGAGGGATATATCGTGGTACCAAAGTGAAGAATGCGCAAGATAATGGCATGGCCGGATGCATCATCTTCACTGACCCGCTGGACGATGGCGACATCACTGAAGAAAACGGTTATTCGGCGTACCCAGGTTGGTCCCTCGAAGACTTTATTGCACTTTTATAGCAGCCTAACCCCCTCAGACGGCCCCGCACGAAACCCATCATCAATGCAACGTGGTAGTGTCCGCTTCTCCTCCCTCTACTCTGGTGATCCTACCACAGTAGGCTGGGCCTCAGCTGAAGGTTCCGCACGCGGCAACGTTTCACTGTACAATCCGTCCATCCCTTCGATTCCTCTTAGCATGAAAGACGCGTTTCCCCTGCTAGAATTGCTCCAGGGGAACGGCGTGACCGCGAAAGATGCCAATCGTAGTGGATGGTTGGGCGGATTCAGCAACATCTCCTATGATAGTGGACCTGCCCCAGGTGCTGTGGTGAACATGGACCACTTGATGGATGGGTGGATAGCACCAGTCTGGGACGTCATTGGGGTAATTAACGGCACAAGTTCTGATGAGGTTGTTGTCGTAGGCAACCATCGTGACGCGTGGATCATTGGTGGTGCAGCAGATCCTAACAGCGGAAGTGCTATTATGATTGAGCTTGCGAATGCTCTTGGAAAGTTACTTGCAAAGGGGTGGAAGCCAAGGAGAACTATGTGAGTAATATGTATCCTGTCTCCCCAGCCGTGAATAATCTCTCCACCAGCGTGCTCGGCTCTTGGGATGCGGAAGAGTTTGGTTTACAAGGATCCACAGAATGGGTAGAGTCGCACCTGCCTTGGCTCACAAGCACTGCTGTAGCGTATCTCAACATGGATGTAGGAGTCTCCGGTCCTCGAACTGCTTTCTCGGGCTCTGGAGAAATCCAGACCTTCGTTGTCGAGCAGATGAAGAAGATTTTGTTTCCGGAGACGTGGGGAGACTTCCCAACGCTGTATGACATGTGGTACAACACAACAGAGGGTGAGATCAGCCCGCTCGGTAGTGGCAGCGATTATGCGAGCTTTTACCAGAATGGGATCGGTTGTGTAGGTACCTTCTCCTTGTCTATCACGATTCACACTTGCTGACACCTCTTCAAGATCGACATAGGCTCCGACAACGGTCCAACAGACCCGGTGTGGCACTACCACTCGAATTACGATTCTTACCATTGGATGACAACCTTCGGAGACCCAGGCTTCCGCCTTCACACTGCAATGGGCCAATTCCTGAGTCTTGTGCTCTACCACATCGCAGATGACGTGCTGATCCCTTGGGATCTGCCAAACGCAGCAACTGTTCTGCAGACCTACCTCTCCGAGCTCAACGAGACAATATCGGAAAGCGATTTCCCTGATCTCGATTTGTCACCTCTGGAATCAGCCATCGGGGAGTTCGCAACGCAAGCTGAAAACATTGCAGCTGTAGCTGAGCAAGCACTGGCCTTCAATGACACTGTTCTCTTGTCTGTTGTAAACTCGAAGTATCGCGATTTTGCGAGGGGTTATGCAAGTGTTGGTGGGCTGCCGGGTAGAGAGACTTTCAAGAATGTGATCAGCGCGCCGGGTATCGATAATGGGTATGGCGCAGATGTGTTTCCGGCGGTGACGGATAGTGTCAGTGCAGGTCACGAGGAAGCGGCGACGGAGTGGGTGGAGAAGAGTGCGAAAGCGATCTTGAGGGCGGCGGAAATCTTGGAGGTCTGAGCCGCATTTGATACAAAGATCTCCCGAGCGATTCTAGCTATGATTTTTAATCGACGATACGAATGATAAGCGCCTGTTTAGGCTTGTCAAGTGAATGTTCCTTCCACGTGATCTCGACAGTGGTCGGACCGATCTCGGAGCTGCCCCAAGCTCACCTCCGCAGCTCCCCACAACCATCAAACAGAGAAGCACAGACAAGCCAAGAAGCACTCATCATCCACCACTCCTCGCGAGTCAAGCGTCAGCACCAAGCGACTGACTCTGCATCTCCCCCGACCCGGCGAAGCAGCCCGTTGAATTCGACAACGCGCAAGCCGTTCGCTCGTTTCCCGCTTTGACAACGAGCCAAGAGTGTGACCGGTACATCGTCGCCTTGGTTTCTTCCAGTACCCCAGACACATGTATCCGTGTCGTTTCCATTGAATAGGTGGCAATTCGAATGCTGATCGCGAATACCATCAGGCGGGCCTGGACCCGACAATCTCGGTTGAAATGCGAGATTCTCATCATCCCAGAGCGTCATCTTGCGACTTCACCCGGCACGCGTTCCTCGCGTTTGGGACACAACAGAAAGCTCATCCCGACCTTGCGCTTGTGTTTGCCGTTCCGTGGTACAATAGCGGATGCTCGGCACTCACATCGGCATTCCCACTTTGAGGCTTGATCTGGAGAGCTTAAAACCGCCATGTGGTTTGAAGCTTCTTTAGGGCTTACATCTCGTCCCCTGAGGAGACTTCTCCGGTTCTAGAGTTAAGCCCAGGTTTTCGGAAGAAAGAGCACGAGAGCCGTTGAGCGAAACGGCTAGACTCTTGCGCTACTTTCGTCAAGCTTTTGCCTGGCTTGTTTGAGGTCAGGCACGAAAACGTGCTCGCGATGGCCCCTACAGTAGCGAGCGAAAGCGGCAACGATCGGTGCGTTAGCGGGAGGATTTGTCGATCATCCAAGATGGGTTCTTGACGTCCACTCTATTTCGCCCTATGCCTTTGAGCGACTGGGCCGCATCGGCTATTGCTACGGCGTGGGAAGGCTGCAAGCTTGTTATTCGAAACCGAAGAGGTGCGGCACCTAGTTGTCAAGCGGAGTCTTTCCCACTACCGACACGCCGGAAATTTTAGAAAGCGTGCTGACCATGCCTGCATCGAACCCTGGTGGGAGCGTAAGCGGAGGCCTTTGGGAAGTGTTTCCGGGGCGTTCGCAGTTTATCCATACAACCCTACGTCGCCTGAATTCCACGCTTCTTCTGGTGGGCTTCTGTACTCGGAGCGACACGCGATTTTGAGTATCGGCAGCAGCAGTTCGTGCAGCAATGGCAAGGGCGAGAACCAAGATACCACCCCTTTCCGTTCTCCGGGTACACTACAGGAGGACTCATGTCGTAAGACAGGACTCAAGGCTGCCGGGTTCTCTTGGATGGACAGGAAATCGAACTCCCCACTGCTTGCGCTGTAACCATAGCACAGCCCCCATGATTCTTTGTTGCATGTTGTGCATCGATATTGCTTGAAGGCTGCCCACCTGTGCAGGGCTCATTGGCTCACGCAGAAGTGGACCATGCAACGGCTAACAATGAGGCTAGGAACAGAAACAACCTGGGAAAGTTTCTGGGGTCGGAAGAAACCCTGTGCTACCCTTGCAAGCTGAACTCGCTTTAAGATCTGATGCCATTGTTTCCTCGATCAGCTTGTTCTTGGTTTTGCGCCAGGTCTTCATCTTTAGCCTTACTCCGTTCTTGACTGTCCTCACATCAGTACCGTCGCTCACGAAACCTCTCACCCGCTGTCTCGCGCTGAGCGTCTTCGTCTCGCGTTTACTGTCGCCAGGCATGCAATATCTCGACAGTGCGCGTTCCTGATTCCTCGATCTCGACCACAGGTTCGCGACTCCCAGCAACGTTCCTCTCTTCCATACTTCCTCTCCCATCATCACTTGGCCGTAAATCGACAAGCCTTCATTCTTGTTCGGATCGCGTCCATCTTCTGCGAACCCCTTCATCTACGTCAATCAAAACCAAGTTCGTTTGGCCACAATGAGGTTCTTCAGGAGTTTTGCGGTCCTCCCATTCACGCTGCTAGCTTTCGTCCAAGCACAGAATAGTTCGGAGATACTACAGGCCGCAGTAAAAGAACTCCCTGACTGTGCGGTGAGTTACTACACACCCCCAACTTGTCCCACTAACGTTCGTTAGCTCAATTGTATGATACCAGCAATCTCGAAATCATCGTGCGGGCTGTCGGATCTCTACTGTGTCGCGCGAGATGGGAAGCTTATGGAAGGAATCACCGTCTGCATCAAGGCGAATTGTACAATCAGGGAGTCTCTGAGTACGTCTTTTGCGTTAACGCGTTGTGCAATGACCTGTCTAACTGGCGACAGCTGCGAAAAATTTCACAGAAAGCGTTTTCGGAGGACCAGTCCGGGATGACACTAAGCTCGTCTCGTACAACGGTATAATTGCAGGCGGCTTTGCATTACTTGCAGTCATAGTTCGGATCGTCGCGCGATTGCCATGGTTTGGAGGACAATGGGGACTTGACGATTGGGCGATTCTTGTGGCAATGGTAATATATGCAGCTTACTATGCATGTCCGCATTTGTCTAAAGCTGACGGAAACCAGTTGCCTGTGTTGCCTCTTACCGGCCTCTCGGTAGTCCGTACGTGTCGCCTTTCTGGGGGACCAATAGGCGCTTGCTAACATATTGATAGTTGCGCACGATGGTCTTGGAAAAGACATGTGGACTGTCCCATTCGATAAAATCACGCATATCCTGCATGTAAGTCGTTCCCACCGGTGAAGAACAACGCGTTGGGCTGACAATCGGGTCGTACAGATTTACTATTTCGACGAGTTGTTCTATCTTTCGTCGATTGCCCTAACCAAGATATCCATTCTGCTATTCTACCTCAGGATTTTCCCCGCCCGAAACTTCAGGCAAGGTGTCTTCATCACTCTTGGCATATGCACGGCATACATCGTTGCCTTCATCCCTGTGACTATTTTCCAATGCAATCCGATTCACCTAGCATGGGAAAGGTGGGATGGACAGCACCATGGAAAGTGCATTGACCTGAATGCCGAAGGCTGGGCGAGCACTGCCCTCAACATTGTCCTCGATCTAATCGTCATCTGTCTTCCCTTACGGGAACTGAGCAAGTTGGCCATGGGTCGACGCAAGAAAGCAGGGGTCATGTTGATGTTCTTAGGGGGCGGATTGTAAGCGTCCTCAATTCTGTTATGACCTGCACCTCGACTAACAATCATTAAGCGTTACGGTTGTCTCCATGCTGCGGCTGAAATGGATGATTCAATTCGCTCAGACCGAAAACGTGACATGGGACTATACTCCAATCGGCTATTGGTCGACGCTGGAAGTACACATCGGCATCATCGTTGCTTGCCTACCCGCTTTACGTTCGTTCCAACATCGCGTTTTCCCCGAGTCTCGAACCACTGTGAGCTATTCTCGTGGCTACGACTATCCTACCAAGGGTGGGAGCCCATTTCCTTCGATCGCAAAGTACCGAAGGGGTCCTTCAGATACCGGAATTACAAACTCCCAAGCAACCATGCTGCGCAGTCGCGACCGCACAAGAGCCGACAAAGATTTCATACAACTCGAAGAGTACGAGATTCGCTTGAACCCAGACGCAGAGAAGGCTGATGGTGGTCGTGGGGTGAACAATACCTACATCGAGCGTGCATCTGTGCACACTGATGATCATTCCACATTCTTGGACACGTCGAGCCTCCATCATACGTTGCCCCCGGCAGTGTACAACCAGCGTCGTGCTACAGACGTAATCAAAGTGAAGAAAGAGTATAGTGTCAATGTGGAATATGCACCGACATCGCTGAGTTCAAGCCCTCCGGAGGAGAGTGGGGATGGCAGAACACTGAGTACGAAGGGGAGCGGCAGGAGCTTCAGCGTACGGAAGCAGCATTCTCATGTCTGATGGAGATTTACTGTGTGTGTCTCTCCTCGGTACTCAGAATGGGGCAGCTTTGGGCTCCGAAGAATACACTGATTGCGTTTAGCGGGGTTTTTAGGTTTTGGATTTGTGGGATACCCTTCTTGCGTACACTAAGTAGACCACCAATATTACGAATTCGTAAAGTATATCTTCCAACGGTCTACGCACATCGCCTAGATATATTGGGTCCCTGGTTTTTCGTGTCTATAGATGCGACACTCTCTTCCCTACATATAACGTTTGTCAGTGAAAGTCCTCGACCATTTTGCGTATCTTTCCTTTAACAAAAGCAGCAGGCTCAGAGTCGAGCCGCAACACGATATAGAACATCACACCTCTCAGCTACTCTCTGTCAAGGTACTCTCCTTGTAATTGTCGCCAGCCGCTCCCCGTATTGGGTTTGGCCACTCGATTGATGAGGTCTTTTACTACTACCACTACTACTTACTCAACTCATATACTACAAATTATGCCTATACGTCTTGGGCCCCGATACAACAATTCCAAGGACTCCGTGCATCTAGGCGTCTGTGTGGGGAAAAGGACATATGTGCGAGACGGTATTAAGCAACAACCCCCATTTTATACTTCATTGTACCCTGGAATAAAAGAGATTTGACGCTCACTGATCTCAGCCTCCACGAAGAGGTGGTACTGGGCGAATTCCTTCGGCAAGATCAGCGATGACCTTGAGCCAGGGATAAACTCGTTAGAGGCAGCCCGAATGCCTCCATCGCGGGCTCAATCTTCACATCGTATCACACATCTTACTCAAGTGTATAGAGCATACCAAAGGCACGCCATACTAGAACGAACGATGTATGCTATTACTATGAACTCACTACGACACTTCGAACAACAAAATACGATCTAATTACAAACTTGAGAAAGGATGGACAGTCTTGCTACCTACATTATGCTTTGTGACCGGTGATTCTCTTGCCACCAGAAGCCCTATTTCTAGAGCCAATCCAACCCATACTTCTGTCGCTAGGAAGCCGCTCTAACATCTGATCCAGCACTCTGCGCATCTCCTTCCCTAGTACCTTGAGCTTCCTGCAAGTCCGCGCGTACGTGAAGTTCCAGTTTGGGAAGCCAACAGAATCGTCCTGTTTTGTCCTCTCCATAGTCCTCCCAAGTTTTTCCTAGGGCATCCGAGAACCGGGTTTTACTGTACCCTTGAAGCATCGTTAACAGAGGGTGGCCTATGGCAGCATTGACGTGCCTATCCGACTCTATATTTCCGCGGTCTGCGATGATTGCAGCGGGACCGTCTTCAACAATATCAGCGATGACCTCAAGAAGAGGCTGGTTCTGATGAATACAAATGACAAGCGTGTGCCCATCAACTTTAAGGAGACCCTTTGGATCATCTAGAATATTGAAAGGTACCTTAAACGCCTCGCCAAGGACGATCTTATCGACATTCGAATCGTAGTCTGGATCCTGAGCATACATGGAAATCTTGGAAGATGGCTCTTCTTGAAGAGATTGTAAGGTACCTCTAACCTCGTTGGCAAAAATATGCTGCATTCGTGGACTATCAAACTTCGTGAGGTCTCGAATATGGCCTAGTGCAAGACATACGATCTTGTCGATTTGAGATGCTTTGGCGGGCCCGAACTGGTCGCGCAGCATTTGGACCACTTTGGCTTTCTCATCTGACTGAGCCCAGATATCCTGACAGTCTTCTAGTTCTTGACGTACTCTGCGAACATCTAAACAGCCCGCTAAAGGGACGGGTGTGGTAGGTCTGTGGATAAGAATGGGATTTTGTGGATCTTCCTGGCCGTAGAGAAGTCGTGGAGCAAGACCATCTTGAGAACCTTCTTCTGCAAGGAGATGCTCTAGTTCTATGCTTTTGGCCTCTAAGAGACTCCTGGTGTAGATCTTTGAGCGACCTCGCGTTGGCGTTTGCTGGGGGACAGGATTGCTCATCGTGAAGGTCGCAGCGGATACAGAGTTGTAGGACTGTTATCACTTTTTATACTGACTAGAGTAGACAGTTTGCATCTTATCATGATCGTGACACGCTATGAATGCTATAAGCGTGTGACCTGTTAGCTTGACACGTGCATGCGTCTATGTGGGAGAGGATATGAAGCAATCTGCTTTGTAGATCTCTGCGTCTGTTCGCAAACGAGGCCTGGGAGCTATCTGTGTTTCAACGCCATTCTCTCTTTGGACGATACATACCATTGAGACCAAGTTCTGTTAATCTATACGACTTGTGTATGCATTTAGAATGTATAGAACGTACCCAATGTACATCTCGCATTGCATATATACTAGCGTGACCGTGGTCATCTCAACGTCTGTTTCCTTAGCCACGAAGTCATCTGTCAGAGTGTTTGTGGCTGTGAGGACATCTCATGCACAAACAGACTACTCAAGTAGCTAAGTTCCACTAGTCAGGCATATCGATACTCCGCTATGGAAAAGAACCAACGCAAGTTACATTCTCATCTCAGAGATTGGCTGGGACACAACTTCTATACTGTCTCTTGTTGTTTTCGCAAGGCACAATCTAAAGCCGAGCTTTCTGTTTCGACTTGACACACAAAGTCCCATGAAAGACCGAAAGGTTCTTATATCACATAATATTCTACTCCATCTATATCGACAAGCTCATCACCTTTCCGTGCTGTTCCCGACACCACCCAAGCAAAATTTACTGTGTTCTCAGTCATCCCGATCCTGCCGCGCAACGGGCACCAACTTGAATGTGTCATCTCTCAAACCCAGCCTCTGTGCAACATCGCCATGATCCGCTTGTAGTGTCGAGCGCATATACTTCTTGAACGTGCTGCTCATCTCCACAATCTGGCTCAAGTGACTCTCTGTAACCCGCGGATTAGGTTTCCCCTTCTGCTTCGCTTCAAACGTGGCCAACGCGACTGCTGTTTGGAAAGCATTCCTGATTTCTCTTCCATTCCACTTGAGGGTCTTCAGTTTCGTGGACTCGTTGACGTATTCCTTGGCTCCGATAGAGAAGGTGATCTCACGTCCGCCCGATTCTGCATGCGACTCGAGCTTGTCAAATGCGTTGGTCCAGATCTGTTCGCGCGCAGCGTCGTCAAGAGACTCGTATCCGATCAGAATGTGGATACGCGACATGAAGGCCTCGTCAAAAGAACCGACGCGATTAGTGGTCAAGAAGAGAATGCCTTTGAAGTAATCTAGTTGACGGAGGAAGACTAGGAATGGTAGTCAGTATTCTGTTCAAGCATCGCGTAAGGAGAGCTTACTTGACACGATACTATTCCTGCGCAGCTCGTTGGTTGACCGCCGCTCGAGATAGATATCTGCTTCATCGAGCAGGACAATGGCGTCCCATTTGTCTGCATTTCGGAAGAAGCGAAGGAGGTTGCTTTCGAGAAGATCTGTGTCATGACCGAGATCAGCTGCAGTGATGCTGAGTAGAGGGCGCCGTGTGTACTCTGCTACAGATTCTTTTTTCTCGTTAGCACGCAAACAATCATCGTCTCAGTATTCTGAACATACCCGCAGTCAGAGTCTTGCCTGTTCCGGGGGGGCCATGAAGAAGAATAATCTGTCCTTCGCCCTTTCCTTTGATGTAGTCCGCAAAGAACAGTCCTTCACGATCCTCCCGTATCGTGTACGTTTCGCATATCGCTTTGATCATCGACTTGTTTGATTCCGGGCGCAGTACTAATGTATCGATGACTTTCTCGTCGATTCGGGGTACTTCTAGACCCTTCACCTCGACCAGATCTGCAACCCATCAGTATTTGTTCTGTAGTCATAATGGAAAAGTAACCCACCCCAGACTCTGTCTTGCAGCACGAATGCATAGACGTGCGAATAACAGAGAAAGTATTGGTGGTCAGTCAACTCAATGTCGAGGTCTAGCGGAATCTCGTCGTAGTCGTCGAACGTCAATCGCTGAAACAACTTCTCGGCGTTGTCACTGCCGGAGCTACAAACGGCGCAGGGGCAGACGGGAAAACGCGTGTTCAGGCCTAGACTCTCATCATCTCCCACACCGGGAAGATGCTTATTTGGCTCTTTCATGACCTCTTCCTCCCACGGGCGGCTCGTATGATCAACCATCACTCTAGCTTGATTGAACTTCTTCGCGCGTACGAAAGAACTCGGTCCGGTATACTCTTGATACGTCGGCTTCTTGATGACATTCACGAAGGTCTTGCCCCTCTCGACAAGCGTCTCTCGAAGAGGTTTATCGCCTTCTTTGTCCTGGTGAAAGCGAACCGGAAAGACTGGTAATGTCTGAATCTCCCTTTCACCGTCAAAGACATGGATGAGGATTGTCTTCGTTGATCGGCCGAACGTCTTTCCATCAAAATCAAGGTTCCACAACTTCACACGATATGGCCTTGCTCTCGATGTGCTGGTGCGGCTAATGCCTTCTACCGACTCAATGACATATGCGTTCAGCTGCCCGCGCTCTGGCACGTACACGTCTGATCCAGGCTTGAGAAGCAGCCAGAGCCAGTCGAAAGTCGTTACAGGCATCCTTCGACTCCAGGCCTCTTTCGCTCTCCGGAAAGCTATAGTCGGTTGCTCCTGGAGATATCTGACTAGAACGTCGATATGGTGATCCTGCTCGATGTTGTACTCTTCCTTGTGTCTTGCCCTTGAACCGTCCTGTCTGTCTTTGTACGCACTAAGCTCGTCCATGTGATGATACAGGTCTAGATAGGGGAAGACGAAGCGCCCCATGCGCAAGTCAGTGAAGAACTCGTTGCGGATACGGAAGCCTTGGTCGTAGTAGTCGTCATCGGGCGGGGACTGAAATTGGATGACTG
Organism: Lophiostoma macrostomum CBS 122681; assembly: GCA_010405375.1. Taxonomy (NCBI): domain Eukaryota; kingdom Fungi; phylum Ascomycota; class Dothideomycetes; order Pleosporales; family Lophiostomataceae; genus Lophiostoma; species Lophiostoma macrostomum. The sequence goes on along the minus strand of MU004366.1, from coordinate 21,706 downwards.
CTCTCAGAGCGTCGAGGAGCGTCGTGGACTGTACTTCAAGCATGTAGCTACCGACTATATCGTCGCTCTGGATGTTCTTGTACGTCTCCTTTTCGGCCTGAGTCTTCTTCGTTCGGCCAAAGAAGACATTGCGTGTCTCGCATAAGATAGCTTTCTTCTGCCCAGGGAGCTCCTCAATCTCATTTCCAACGGGCTTTTCGAACTCCATTCGGCGCAGGAAGTCTGGAAGAGAGCTGCCGTCTTGCTGATAAAAGTTGGCCATGTACCTAAAGCGACGCCGATAAGCGTAAGTAGGAGACAACGAGATGTGCTTTGTTTGAGGGATACTTACGTGATCTCCTGAAATTGAGTAGGTTCAGAAGCATTCTCGCCCGAATCAGTCTTATCTGCGTCTGCATTATCTCCAGCACTTTCCTCGGCAGCCTTCTCCTTGGCCTCGGCGGCTCTTTCTTCCAGCACTTCCTTTACAAAACTGGTTTCACCCTCGAACTCGATGCGAATATGCCAACCAGGTTTGATCACCTTGTCCCAAAGCGTAGGTAGTATATGCATCTCGTCGGGCACCCGGACAATGGAGAACATTCTCTTGCCCTCGTCTTCAGATGCATTGAATTGATTGTAGTGCCAATTAAGATTGGTCTCGTACAGAATCTTTTTCAATAGGGCTTTCATACCATCCCACGTTTTTGCGACTTCAAAAGGCAAGACCCACTTTGCCCCCAGATTGTCCGTAAAGACGATAGGCTCTTCCGTAGCAGGCGGCTCTGAATCCTCTGCATTATTGCTTTCTGGTGGTGTTGGCCCGGCATCAGTAGAAGGCTTCGAAGGCTGTTGCGCTTGTGGTTCGTCCTGGTCTGAACCTGCCTGTTTCTCTGCGGGCGGGGTCATTGCTTCCACTACGATGGAAGAGGGCTCAAGCGCCCCGGATAGCTGCGAAACTGGTTCGGCCGTCGCCATATTCACGATGTTGCTTTGTTGTCTACCACCGTCGGACGTATTTTCTGCTTGCTCTTGTCCTTTTTGACTTTTTAATTCGTTTAGTAAGCGCAAGCGCTCCTGCTCTTCCTTGTTATCGAACGGCAAGCCTGATAGGTTGATGGTTTGCAGGCTCTGCAATTGAGTCATATGGACTTCTTAGAGCTGACACATGAAAACGCTGAGAATGCAAGAGAGTGGACAACGTTCATATAGAAGATCTCGAGTCTGCTGTTCTTCGATCAGGCTGAGGATCTGGAGCAGGGGCGATTTGGGGGCCAAGCATCGGGTGTCAGCCCTCCGCAATAGGCAAAGTTTCGGCCCCCTGATACGCAATCTTCGTCTAGCCAGCGCTATGATTGGAACAGCACGCGAGAATCATCGAGCCTTGTCGAGTCTTGCACTCTTCAGTAAGGTGCCGCATGCACTGTTTCCGAGATTACCAACCCCAAGGCTGACGAGCTGAGAACGGGACATCGAAGCCTAAAGGAGCCCTACCTGGAATCCCTAATCTTGTGGCCCGCGCGCATCGTTCGAGAAGACTTCGGACGTGCTGTGCAGTGTCTTCTGTCGGCAGTTGCGCTTCGACTCAGTATCAATGATGAGCACCTCCACTGCTATCCAGGCTGTTGCGGCACCCGGCGACACTGGATTAGTGCGCAGGTTCACGGACAGCCTAATCGAGAACTCCACACTCACATCAAGCACGAAGGAAGCTCAAAGACAGCTCGAGTTAAGAGTGGAAGCAAGAGCACGGCTGCGAGCGGACAAACTCACCGAAAAATGGGATCACACCTCGAAGTAAGGTCTCTCAGTGTCCGCATGGGGTTTTGGGAATACTGAATGAGTTCCTTTCCAGCCCTTTCTCGGAAACAGAGCTTGTCATGAAGGGACTGGAGAGCGCCGCCGACGAATTCTTTCGTGCTGAGGAGAAGTCAGGGAAAGACTCGAAAATGAAGAAGATCTTTTCAAGAAAGAAGCAGTCTGTCGAGTCTCGAGTGGAACAACAGTTCCGACAAGCCAATGCTAGAAGTCTTGATGACGTGAAGGACCTGGTGCAGGGAATGGCGCAAGATTGGAAAGAAAAGCACGGGAAGGCACGACTCCTCCTGCTGGGCGCACCTACGTTGTCTGACCTCATGGCAGGTATATAGCGCTTTCGAACGGATATGCGGTACTCTGGACTCGCACAAAACTGTCTTTGAAGTCGTACCGAAGGAGAACATGTATGTCGGTATTCTCTGCGGCGGCTTGTCGATGGTAGTCCAGGTCAGGAACCGCCCAGCCCTGCGCGGTCAAAGACATACTAATGGCTTCTAGGCATCTGTGAACCATTCCGAGATCGCAGATAATCTGTCAAGGGCCACAGCGCATATATGCGAGAGAGCAGCAGTGTGCGCGGGCCTGGTAGATGTAATCAAGAAGAGCTCGATGCAGAAGGACCTTGCTGAGGTATACAAACAACTGTTCTCCTTCCTCCTGGAAGCCGGCAGATGGTTTAACAAATCCGGCTTTTCGCGGTTCTTTGACTCCTTCAACACGGCCGTGAAAGAAAAGCATGACGCCGCAGTAGCGATACTGAATGAACACATCGACCTCATCGCGCAGAAAGGTTTTGTTGAAGGCTTGCTGAGAACTGAAGACGTGCGGCAAACTGCAGACATAATCGAGTGGAAACTAGATCTGTTTGTGATCCCGCGGCTCGAAAGCATCGAGGATAATCTTGGAGCCTTGGCAGAAGAGGTTCGTAAGCAGCCGCAACTGATGCAAGACCAATTCATGGCTGCGGGGAATTCGATGCTCAATCTTCTGATGCAGCAGGTGGATACAAGTCTACAAGATATCGTCAGTGAGTAGACATACCATCGACCTCTCGGCCTCGCTCACTGATACATCAACAGGTCAGAAGCTGTTGGCCTTCGAGAACAGTCGCTTGCAGCTCGCAGTAAACGCCAGCATTGGAACAGTTCAAGAACTCCCTTCTGTGGCTAACAAATCTCGAGAGCAAGCAGAGAGGGACTGCAAGGTGCTTCATTCTCTGTTGTGCGGAACCGACGGAGTAAACGAAGCGCAGGAAAGTGGCCAACTACTTGCTGATATCAATGTCATTGGCCGCCTGGCAGTCTGGATCCAGGAATCAACCAGGACATCTTGTAAGCTTTGGATTGACTTTCCGTACGAATTTCAACAAGATTGCCCAGCGAAAGCGACTGCATTGGGTATGATCTCCATCACGGCGAGATCGAAAGCTCCCTTCATCTCCTACGTCTGCAGAAAACCGCGTTATAACGAGATACCGGAAACTCAAGAACCCGAGAGAGCCGGGGTTTGCTCGGCAGTGTACAGCTTGCTACTCCAGCTCTTCAAATTCAGGCCGCAGCCAGACGAGTTTTACACCACTCAAGAAGAATTGAGCGAAATCATCGGACCCACCTATAGCTTCACAGCTGCTCTACAGCTGCTGAAGTCTTTACTCCAGAACACGCCCACTTTGCGCTATTGTATCATCCATGGGCTCAACGACCTGGAAACCGGCGATGGTCTGAATGATTGCAAAGCAGTCGTCGAAGTCCTCTTTTCGCATGCACGTCGTGCTAAGCACCCATTCAGCATACTGTTCACAACGGCCGGACAGTCCCGTGCTCTGTATGCCCTCATGGATCGCAATGATCGAGCCAGCTCTGACGCATCGACAACAGCAGTTGCGAAGAGAGGACTCGACCTTAACATGGTTCAAATGTGACACTCTTGGTGCAGTTCCGAAAGGCAAGCTGACGAGGATCCCGCCGGTGCGCTGAACATAGAAATGGTATTCGGTTCATGGATTAGGTGACTGCCCTAGGGTGTGTAAGAAATACGTAACGGAATGCGCCGACATAAGCAAGAGCTCTTGGATTTCTATTTATACGCTCAACTATGACACCCTTGTAGCGCCTTTTAATACATACTTTCCATTTTCGCGGGAGATCACGTACCTCGACAATGGATCACGTGTTATGGAGGATCAGGAAGTGTCTCATCCTAACGCCGTGGAATTCCTAAGCCTCGGAATAACTGCGTTGAGAACGCCCTTTCTGGGTAAAGGGGGGACGGAAAGAGCTTATGCGGTACCGAGTTGTTTTTCCTCCTCTGCGTGCTCCAAGTGCTGTGAGCGAGCGCGTCCGTCAGCTGGGAAGCCGTCAGCTCCAACTTTACATCACACCAAGGCCGGCCAAGGCCGGGACCCACGACCGCGGCTGCTCTTAACGCATAGTGATGTGTAGGGGCAGTATAGAAATGTTCTATCGGAGGTTCTGCAAGGAACATATAATGTGCTGCCTAAATGCCTAGGACGAACCGATACAATCGCGATGCGCTCTGCAAGATCGAGATGCTTTCCAGGGTTTGCTTCTAGGATGGGTTGAGGAAGTCAGGCAAGGGCTTCATCGGCTCAAGCTGGCATATTCGTACGAGCACGTTTGTCGCATTCTTACGGCGGCGATAGCATCGTGTCTCATGGTGCTTCAGCCTCCACATCAGCTCACTCCAGAGCTATTTCGAAAAAATTTCACCTGAAAAGCTTGGTGAACGCCTCACACTGGTTGCAATGCGAGATCATGAGTTCACCCAAGGTTGATGAGTAGTGACCAAAAATAAACGAGCTTCAGTGCTGTACTCGCTTGATCCACCAATCGCATACGAGCAACCCTCCCCGCCAGGAGCTACTGTCAGCTGGTCTCGTAATGTCTCTCCGATAAAGCACCGGGTTGGGATAGCCAAGGTAATCTTCTTTTCAGTAATTACCTTCACAGTCGCCTCCATTCGTGGTGTCCAGGCTTTTGCCGGAAGCGCATCAACTACCCTAGGTAATTCCTGTATGATATACCAGCTATCTGAGGGATGACTATCCGAGGCTAGCCATAGGCAGATCGAAACAGAACCATCCGCTTACATCACGTATCAATGCGGAGGCTATGGCATCAGGTGCGGCTGTGTATAGCTATATGCGGGACGGAGTGTTGCAGTTGTACTCTGTGTTGAGGTGTTCTCGTATAGCTACGCATCTGACTCCAAGGCAACATGGCTCTTCACAAGTATAAAGTCCATCTAGGTCTGCCTCCAATAGTGCCATCATCAACATCAAGCGACAGTCACTCTCATCTTCTCTCTACAAGTATCACGATCAGCTCTTTTTCTGAGTCTATTCAAGCTTTTTTCCATTCCAAGACTGTCCAAACCCGCTTCAATACTATCAACATGAAGTTCACTCTTATCACCGCCCTCTCCATCTTCGGCGCTGCCATTGCTGCCCCACTTGAGACCCGTCAAAGCGACACCGTCCAGCTTTCTATCATCAACGACATTAGTGGCGCAAACGCGAACGCTGCAGTCCCAACCAACAACACTCCCCAGAAGATCTCCGAGCTTTTCGCCGGCACATCTGTTTCACAGAACGGCAATGTTCTTGCCTCCAGCCTCCAGCTGATTCGCTTCAAGGACAACAGCTACTGCTACGTTACTCAAGACGGGGCAACAATCGCCACGCTGACTGGACGCCAAACCTTCTTCGACTTGTACCCCAACTCCGCCCAAACAGTTGATATCACTGCTGCCACTGTCACTTGCAACTAAGAGTTGACTCGAGGCATCATTACAAACAATGGGAATAGAATGAGGGAGTCTGGGGACAATCAGGACTTTCCTTGTCATATATATCTGCATTAGATGGATTGAGCATTGCATAGCGATGGGTTCATTCTTGGGTTTCGAGTTTCACTTCTCTGCAAGTATATGTCTCTATATGTAGTATTCTAGTTGGACAATGATCGGTTTCATGCCATGATCTATTCATCACTTTAGTTGAGCTTGAGCTTCAGCTCCATCCTTTTCCTGAAATTGTTTTTCATCCATCTTGACATTGAGGTCTTTCAATTACTTGTAAGCCTCACAACGGCGTAGCGCATCTCACCACTTTCACTAATTCGGACATCTGGACAGGACGCATACAATCTAAGGTCCATGCCTCGGCCTTTTCTTCTACCAACCTACGGGATTTGAACATGATACCCCATATAACGCCATCTCCTCCTTGCCCCTTGCTCGGTCGGACTCGGCATAACGTGTTGAAGAGGTGCAAAGCCTCTTATCTCTTGTTGAAGATGATACCCTTCGTACATGCTCCTCGCGTCTTACATCTACTCTGGATCGATCTATTCCCTCCTCTCCCCGTGCCGCCAACGAACCGCAAAATAGAACAGACAGGGTATTCTCATTTAACTCGAACTACACCAAACACAGTGCCTGCGCGGAAATCATACTTGTAAGCCGACTACGTGAAAAAAATTGTTGATGAGAGCATCCTCCCTTGTGGACGTTCGGAGAACGGATGTTTGCAGCAGACTAGAATGGTTTTTAGCAAACGAATCTTTTTGTAACCGCTTCCTTTACTGAGAAAACCTAGCTTTCACGATTTACTTTTTCTGTTCCACTTGGAAGTAGTTGCTCACTTCAGCGAGACTTATGGCTAATGAAGGGAGAGGGCGCTCTGTCCCTGTTGCGAATAAACCAAGAAGAGTACACAAGCAAGAATTCACCAGATTACTGTTGACTCATAAAGAATCTCAAAGATAGAGACATTCCAAGAACGCGGGCTAAATAATAAATGCGGAAAGAGCGAAGAAAAAGGTGAGCTGAAAACCAGCCCACTTAATTGACATTTGATGGGGAGATTAACAGAACAGTTTCGAGGGCAGCAGTGAGATCACGCTAGATAATCTTGAAGCAGTATAAGAGTTAGGAATTTAGCGCTCAAAAGCACCACGTTGATTGTCGAGCATTCAATTTGTTGGGTTTCGGCCTTTTAGGTGTACCGGAAGACGATCCATGGTTTGGTGAAAACGCAAGACTGGTTCCCTCTATGTTCCGTGGATAAAGTATGACTCGCAAAGACATTTCCGGATCATGGCGCGAGAACCTCACGCGTTTCTGGTGTTCATTACTCGCTCCCACAGTGAGTTTTCCTTGGGGGTGGCCTCGATATATCTCAGATCATACATATATGTAATGACACATCAAACACCAATAAACATTTTTCGTGTCCTCTATCAATTCTCTTAATCCAGAGAGTTTCCGATGATCCTGCCTTCGAGAAAAAGAATACAGTGATCTCCATGAGACGCGAGCACATTACCCATGGATACGAACCACTCATACTTGGTACCAAACCGATAGTCACGAACCTTGTTGTGCTGCCTGGGTATATAAGCACTCGCAAATGCTGGAATTCCACGACTTCTGCACTGCACATTCACTGCACACACACACTCACGATTTCACACTCTACTCTCTCTCTTGCCATCTCACAACATGTCAAATCTAAACAACTACAATTTCGGCGGCCAGCAGGCTCAATCGTACACCCTGAGCCCGACACGCTTCCGAAGAAGTTCCAGCCCCATGATGTCTCAACCCTATCAGACTCCACCGTTCACACCCCTACAGGAACAGCGAACGCCTCTTCAAGTCTCACTACTACCAGTGGTCTCGGAAAGGCCAGCTGATCAATATCTATCTATTGAACAAATTCAAGAGCTGTTGTCGCGCCCTGCCAACGTTGGGCCATACTCGGTGGTTCCGACCCCCTCCACTGACGATCAGCTCGCAGTCGCTGAAGCGGAAAATGCTGCGTCGATAATTATCAAGCAAGAAACCGAACTCTTGGAAGCAAATCTGGACAAGAGAGATGAGCTGGTGCGAGGTTGGAGATCCAGGGTAGCCCATTGGCTGGGATGGGAGGAGGAGGAACTGCAGAGAAATGCTGACAGGATGGGGGAAGCGGATGCAGCGAACGAAGGTGGTCAAGGATGTCAAACTCGGAGAACCTACGGTGGACTCAGACTTCCGGATCGGAAACGCAAGCGGCTTAGCGACGACGAGGACAACATATCTGTCGTAGCTTCCACGAATTGTCACTCAGCAAAAAGACGCTCATTACAGAGCAAGCTACAACCAGATGACCTTCAGAGCTAGTTCCGATAGGGAAGAATAAAACTTTCGCTTCGACGAGCTCACCGATACAAATCTAATCTTATCTGTATGTTTGATCAGTGTTCCAGTGCATAATTATATCGATTCAGTACCGGGATTCATCACAGTCTAGAGGTACACTAGGTATCAAAGTCTGTCGTGTTGCAGAGTGCAGAATTACTCGATGCTGCCGAAAGAAGACTGAGCCCACAAACAAACATAATCCCTAATTCGTGAATTCTTAGCATCAATCTGACTTTAGTGTATCACGGCCATGCGTGCGTGCCCCCATCTCGGAATATCTGTACGAGTGGCACGCCGATAACAACTACCCTCTTATACTTGCCAACCCTACTCTCCCACTACAAACCATGTTTGCCCAACACAACACAATCCAATCTCCATCTTTCCACACACCCGACGAGAAATCCGAAACCGAAACCGGAACAGACTCCGCCCTCCCGAACGACAATCCCACACCAAAGCAGTCGCAATCATGGGCCTGGCTGCCCAGCTTTACCCTGCGATCCGGAAGCTTGCCGTCTTCGGTCCCCGACCCGGTGTCCAAATCAGACACGCACCACAGTCCCCCCACCTAGCTGCGTCTGCCTCCGCCGAGCAAGAAGCCTCCGCCGCAACAGCGGCCTGGAAATCCGAACAAGCCGCCCAAAACACTTCCCTGATTTCGCTCAACGCGGAGCTCTGGACTCGACATACAGCCGACCAGACAAGAATCGATCAGCTGGAGATCGAAAACTCGGACTTACGGGGCAGAAACCAGAAGTTGCAGAGTGAGAATATGGAGGTGAGGGACCAGATGGAGCGGGAGAAAGGTATTAGTGAAGGGCTGAGAGGGCAACTAGGGGAGCAAGGGAATGAAGTGGAAATGATGAGGAAGGAGGTGATGGAGTTGAGGGAGAAGATCAAAGGTCTGGAAGGTACGGCGAAGAAGCGCGGGAGGGGCGGTGACGAAGGCAGAAGTGGTACGGAAGCGAAACGGAAGAAGACTGGGAATATGAAGGAAGTGGAGCGGGTATAGGGAGGTCGAATGTGGTCATCTATTATCCTAGGCGCCGTATTTCCAACAACTAGGTGGATGGGGGAGGCGCATACACGTGAAGTGATAGAGAATGGCAGCTTTGCAAACGTCCAATATGAGTGGCAACGCCTTATGTAACTAGGCCAAATGGGTGAATTGGCTGACGACACATGATCACCCACATAGCCAATGGCTAACCTTGTTGCCAAAGCGAAGTGGTCTTCCCTTCGAAGCTCACTTCATCGATCTTAGCGACTTCATTATCCGCCAACCTCCAGCTAAGCGCCTGGACATCATCTAGGGCTTGCTCTGGCTTGCGCATACCCACAACCGGAACCACGCCTTTGGACATGTTGTAATTCAGGGTGACAGCTGCCACAGACACCTGCCTCTTCTGGGCAATGTCCCTTAGCACGGCTAACACTGGTTCGAGCTTCTCCATCGGGTACGAACTGAAACGGTATGACTTGGGAGGCTCGTTGTCCTTGCTGTATCGTCCGGTGAGGCGCCCTTGTGCTAGACTCGAGTAGCTCTGGAGGACGATGTCGCGCTTACGGCATTCTTCCAATAGGCCGTCGAGTTCCGGAACGCGGCGTATAGGATGGTACTCCACTTGATTGCATGCTAGTGGGATACCATGTGCCTCTAGCTCCTTCTGCATCAACAGCATGTCCTTCGTGTTGTAGTTCGCGACGCCAATGCAGCGCGTGAGGCCCTGGTTCACGCAGTCGGCCAAGCCCTGAGCCAATTTCTTGATGCTCTGGGGATGGATATGGCCATGAACAAGGTAGATGTCCACGTAATCCAGCTTCATCCTTTCCAAGCTTCGTTTCAGTTTCGATACAGGTGAATTGACAGGGTGCAGCAAATTCTCCATATCGGGGATCATCCAGTACTTTGTCTGTACCACGACATCCTCTCGCTTGCCGGCGCGCCGCACCAGCTCGCCCGTGATCTCTTCACTCTTGCCATCACCGTACACCTGTGCTGTGTCGATGAAGTTGATTCCTGCCTTGAGACACTCGTCCCACATCGCGTCTACACCAGCGCGCTGCTCGTCTTTCCAGTGCCATGTTGATGTGTCACCCCACGACCATGCGCCAACGCAGATGGGAGACACTTGCACATCGCCGTTCGCGCCCTTGAGAGCAATTCTGGTGCTGCCGCTGGGGATGTACGATTGAGGGAGGAGGCTCTTCTGACCGAGCGGGACGCCCTTCGCAGGATCGACAGGGTTGGGCTTGGAGGAGTGGAAGCCCGAGACTGCGGACATGCCACTGGACAAGCCTACGGTTGAGTCAGCCCAGTTATGAAGCAGTGCAAGTGGTAGTGATACATACCAGCCTGAAGTATCTTCTGGGCCATGACAAAAATGTGAATATAGGATTGTTTGCTCGAATTTGGGATAGCGTTTAGCTGGGTATCGATAAATTGGTGATGAAAGCTAAGAGGTACAACCACAACGGCTATTCACACGTATACATACTAGACGACTGATGCTCAAGGTGCTCTGCTAAAAGATGAAGGCCCGACACATCATCGCACTCCGCCATGACGCTTCCATAATGCAAAGACAGAAAGGCAACATGAGCTCTTCACTTCATGACTGGAGCTTCTGGCCTCCGGCGACGCTACGACGCGGCTTTGCATCCAAAAGCATAACTCGTGTAGGGTTTTGCCTGTCTATTTTGCGACGTCAAAGAGTCGTGGCGATGTTGTTGCGATCAATGATGTGGACGTGACGTGAAGAGGTTCCAGTGCAATGGGCCTGTTGAGCCGAGGCACACTTAGTAAGCATGACGACCCACCCTCTCCAAACGACCTCGACACTGTTCACCCAAATCCCAACATAGGTGGCACACGTTCTTTATTTTTCCAATCGTGTAGTTGATAGCTTGCTTTAAACACAGCTACTTAGTGAGCTAGTGTTTTGGTTCCATTCAATATTCACCAGTTTTCGAAGCCCTGCGGTCTCATCTTAGTCGACCGAGGATGAGCATAGACATATTTAGGAAAAGAGATAGGCTGTGTCTGTGTGATTGACAGTCTTCAATGTGATACCGGTCTATACATCCCAAGATCAGTCCACGTCGACGCCTGCATCGAACCTGAATGTTGCTCGCAAATGCCTCGCTCTCGACACCCAAGCACCGCGCACTGTCGTGCCAAGATACCATGTGCCAAGTTATCAGTATTAACACTGAAAGATTTCGATACTACGATTATTCCAAACACCTCAAATTCAACAAAATGGGCCGGACCAAAAATATCTCGCCTAACTCCGCGAGGCGCTTCTATACGAGTCTAGTGTCTCTCGGGGCCAAAAACAATACTTGCTTCCAGCACTAAGCCCATCCATCATTCAGAACGACGTTATCCACACGCAAGCAGCGAGAAACATGTCTCAGGAACCTTCCCTTAAAGAGTCTCCAACTCTCTTCTTCGCCTCTCACAATCCTGACGCGCTCACAACTATCATCCTCCTGCACGGTCTAACAGGCAGCCATCATGGCTGGGCTCCAATCATCCCTCACCTCTCCACCTACCACCTCCTAGTCCCCGACCTTCCATCTCACTCAGGCTCTGCGCACATCCAACCATTCAGCATCCCAAGCACCACAGAACTCCTCGCATCGCTCATCCGCACGCACGCCCATGGCGGGAAAGCGCACGTCGTAGGTCTCTCGCTTGGCGGCTACATTGGCCGAAACCTCGCGCAAACGCATCCAGAAGTCGTGTCCTCGTTGTTCGCATCTGGAGCCGTATCACGGCGCGCTGAAGGCTGGCTTGCGAACAATCGACTTCTGTCTACTTTGTATGTTGTCCCGAATGTGGCGCTTTCTGTTCGTGCGTATTGCGCGGCGGCGAGGTGGATGGGGTTGACTTACATGGATCGTGAAATGGCAGTGGAGTTGAAGAGGAACAGTAATACGACGTTGGTTCAGCAGGGGTTTGGAGAGATTGGGAAGGTGAGGAATGATGTGGAGAGTACAGTGCGGACGCTGGTCGTTGCGGGCGGCAAGCAGGATTTTGTGGAAGGGGCGAAGGAATTGGGAAGTGTGTTGAAGAGGGGAAATAGGGAGAGTAAGGCGTGTGTGGTGGATGAAGCGATACATTGTTGGAGCCTGCAGACGCCGGAGCTGTTCGCGAGGGCGGTTCAGACGTGGATTGAGGGCCACGACTTGCCGGAAGAACTCAAAGAACTTCACTAAAGCTCTAGACTCTGTATGTCTCAATCTGTCAAGTTGACATTTCTTTCTTCATCCCCATCCCTTGTTGCACCGTCTATACAATCGGATCTAACGGCCGCACGACAAAACATTCCCATGCCCCTCTTCAAATTTTGTTTCAAGGAAACGACGGAATTCTTCGTCATCGTGGGAGACATTGCGCCTTTAGGTTCCGCGGATTGATTTCCCTGCCATCCCTCAAAACCTGCTAATTGACTTTCCATCATCGCTCCCAATCTGCCCTGGTCCATCTCCCTGATCTACCAACTCGACGTCGCTTTCCGATCGATTGGACCTATTGGTATGATACACCTTGACATCCGTAGACTTTGAGATGACACCGGAAGGCAGACTTCCAGACTTCTGCCGGCGATTGTCGGACGTATTGTTGATGTAAGAGGCTTTCCCGCTGGCGTTCCGGCTTGTGCCGTTCCTCCAAGCTTTGTGCAGGACTGCATGGATGGCTGGCATGCAGGCTACGATTATGAAGAGGTTAGCTTCGATCATGCACCAGTAGATGCCGGAGGTGTTGTCATCTGGAGAAATCGGTAAGTGGGAGGACGCGAGGAACTGCGGATGCTAGATGGGTCATACAAGTAGGGTTGGTTGTCGCAGCAAACTGTATCAAGGCGTGCAGGCGGGCGCAGCTGACGCCAGTGATGCTAAAGACACAATCGTCAGCCTTGGATCTGCAGGGAAGAAAGCGTTTCGAAGCCACAGAAAACAAGACTTACACAAAGCCAACGCAGAACATGGACATGATCTGCATTTTCTTCTTCCTCGACATCTGCAGCTTCGCCAGCATTGGCAATGGTAGCGCCAGGATGACCAGGTCTAGCGCAATCTCGAGACCACCGCGAATGAAGCTGAACAGGTTCATGTTGATCTGCGCGTCTACGGTCATCTCTCTCTTCCATCCATCCCAGAAGTAGTTGATGGGCCAGCATTGGAAAACCATAGTGAAGAAATTGGCGAGACCGAAAGCAGCGACGAAGCCCATCAGGCCCCAGACTATTAGGCGCTGCTTCTTATCAGTCATGATGCGGAGGTAAAAGGCAAGGATGGAGAGTTGGCAGAAGGCTTCGGTCGTCATGTACAAGGGATATGCAACCCAAAGCCACTGGCGTGCCCGTCAGTACTACGGAGTATGTAGGGGAACTGGACGTCTTACGTGCAGACTGCTCGTTATTTGGTCCGGAGTCATTCCCCAGATGTCTCTTCCAAATCCGTACGCCGCGCCTACATTACATGTGAGTGTGATATGGAGAGCGAATTAAGAGTGGCTTACCAACTAAGACTGGCACATTCATGATGATCGAGGAGATCTGTCAAGACGAGTTCAGTACGACTTCTTTGTGAATATTGGCCTACGCACCCCAGATAAGCCGATCAAGGCATCATCCCAACCAAGCTCTGCCTGTCTTGAGATTCCGCGATCAATGAGCCGCAGTCCGACCATCAACAGAGCCATTGCGCCAAAGGCCGCGGTGGTGCCAATCAAGGTCGCACCCTGGTCGCGCACTTTCACCCCGCATGCCGCGTAGGTCTGGTTCGTTGCCTCTATTAGATTGTTTTCAGTCATGCTCATGTCTACATATGGGATGTTGATACTTACGTAGGTACTCAACCATACTACAGCTCGCAGAATTGCAAGCGGCCGCTGTCGTCATGAACTCTGAGTCAGTGCAAAGACAACTGATATCGCTGGACGAGCATCTCGTCGTTGGAAGAGTTTCCTTGAAGCAGATTACCTAGTATCTGGTATCAGCCTCGAACGCCGGATCAAGTTAATCATTCGTGAGTGCTCGTACCGCGCATGAAGGGAGTTGAGAAAGCAAGGGCTGTGCAGCAAAGCATGACCGCAAGCACATAAGCCATGGCAGGACAAGATACAAAAGTCTCATCTCGTTCTACTTTGATGCCAGAAGCGATGGAGGCGTCGCGAACGATGCTACTAAGACTAGTGTTGAGACCACTTGGTCATATAATCTCTGCTGGCTTTGGTCTGTGCATAGTGGTCTGGTTGTTCAAGCCGAAAGAGAACATGGGGGTAGTCTTTGGGACAGGCCATCGGAGGACCTCCGATGATCATTTGTCGAAGCAGGTAGAACAGGCGGCATGTTCCTTTCAAGGGCTTCTCGGGTTAGACCGCCTCGTACGACATTTTGCTACGATAATCTGTCGGCTCCACGTCGGCGCGATGTGCATGAACGCTTACGAGACACAGTGCGAGGTCACAAAGGGGGTTGACTGGATGTTTTCGGCCTGATGGACTTTTGCATGGGTGTAAGGGGCCACCCTGAGTACTGGGATTTGGGACTACTCCTACGCTTAGTGAGGTAGCGATGGACATGATGCCAGCCAAAATTGTGGATCCTGGGTTGCGTTGACAGCCTCATGTGAGCTTCGGCATTTGGAGATAATGACTCGTTGACGATCGCTCGTCTGCAAAAGGGATCGTGCCAGTTGTGACAAGAGCCGTTAGCTGTCGCGTAAGAGCGGAACGGACCTTGGTCGTTCGACCTGTTGCTAAATTAGCAGGGTAAGCCTGGGGACCCTCCCGACTCTGTTTTGCAGATGATTGGAAGGATGACATGGGTATTGAGGCTCCAACAACGCTCAACAATCAGTATCGTTCCAAATAGAGAGCCTGGTATCCTATCAAGAAAAGCCCACGTGCGCAAATACGTTTCAGTTTGGGCCTGGGGAAAGGTGCCTTCGCAATTAGGTAGATCAGGACGGGTGTATAAGGAAAGATTTGAGGCGCACCTCTTAATCTATAACTGAATACAAATGCAAGCAAATCGAATCGCACAAGATCATACTTCGGATGACGGTAGGAAGCTGTCCGTTGGAGCGAACATGTGCACGTGATATACATGTATGTGGTAGTCCATGGATGTTGCCCAGGTGGGAGTAACATGACTTCAGGAAGGCTTGTGCACCAGAGGTAATGGAGCTTAATCAGGAGTCGCCGATCGCATGTCGCACCTTACTCAGGTATTCGACATCTGAACAAGTGCTCTAAATCCATATTCGGGAATAAGAATGTGAGCCGTCTTTGCTCACATGTGCTGTGGCTGTCATGATTGGCTAGGGTTTGTTCCCTTTCATAACAATGCGCGTC
Source organism: Lophiostoma macrostomum CBS 122681 (assembly GCA_010405375.1). Taxonomy (NCBI): domain Eukaryota; kingdom Fungi; phylum Ascomycota; class Dothideomycetes; order Pleosporales; family Lophiostomataceae; genus Lophiostoma; species Lophiostoma macrostomum. The sequence continues at coordinate 6,330 of MU004366.1, read as the reverse complement.
TCTACGCAGAGAGATCGGAGTTTTGCTCGTAAGAGCTTCAGATTGAATTCGTGGTACAAACTGTAAGGCTCCACTGGCAATCCTAGAAGACAATTGTCGCGATTGATGAAGAATCAATTTGTGAGGCTGCGTAGATGGTGCGACTGAATCATGTCCCGGCTCTAGCGATCCAGGTGCATTAGCGTTTATTGAAGCGGGGTTTCTGCCTAGCGGTCTGTATCCCGTACGGGCAGGTCCCGACCGGTACTCTTATTCGAAACGACTGTGTGTTCTGTTGCGTCATCAGTCAATGGTTCCCTGGGGAGTACAAAATACATACAGACTATGCCTGTGAGGTAGTCCGGTGCCTAGTCCGTTGCGATGACCTTAATCGAAGAATGCGTCCTTCCTTGAAGGGTGCGACGATTTGTCCCAGGAGAAGTGGCAGCTGGGCATCAAACATGGGAAGGAGCACTCGCGCAAGGAAGATCGTTGTTCTCAACCTTAGACTCACGCTCATCCCCACATGTCGCTTTGACCCAACCTCCTACGGTTGTTTCATGCTCCGAAACTTGCGCGTTATGGACCTTACCGCAGCGCTCTCCCCGCCTGTCGACCATGATAGTATTGGCTCGGACCATCTTCACCCAAAATTCCTAGCATCCCAGCGTACTGGGCAAGGAGCGACAGTAAATGAGACCCTTTGAGTGGTCAACCTCCAGGGTTCCAATTTAAATTTACTGGATGCGCTCTTCACCGCATCCCGAGGCTGACGTCTCGCAAATGGTCTTTACCACTTGAGCAAGCTCCAAGGCTGTCTTCAGGCCGAGGCACATGCTGCGTTTGCTGTTGAAAGTTATCGTTGCAAGCACGCGCCCAGTTTCCGCTTCTCTGGTATCTGACTGACAGCTGCCCCACTTCCAAGGCAAACATCAAGATGGCGGTCTTCTCATCTACCAGTATCGCCATCTGCTTCGGCATTCTTGCTATCTATCTCCTCACTCGTCTCATACGTAGCAAAGACGACGGTCTACCACTTCCTCCTGGACCACAAGGGGCGCCTCTTCTTGGTAATATCAATGACTTGCCTAAGCCTGGTGTGCTGGAAGCCCATCACTGGCTAGAACACAAAGATAAATATGGTATGTAAGACTGTGCTTCTTCGTAATCCACGGCGTTGGTATTCTAGGTAACAACAAGCTAACCTTCTCACAGGCCCTATCAGTTCAGTGACTGTTCTAGGACAGACCATGATTATCATGAATGACCCTCAAGTTGTCACTGATCTTCTGATCAATAAATCAAACATTCACTCTTCGCGACCGCACCAAGCCTTCAGTTGCGATATTGTGGGATGGGTGAATGCAGCTGCTATGAGTCCCTACAACAACTACTGGAAGAGTGTTCGCAAGAACGTCACTCAAGTCACAGGGTCGAACATCTCCGTGACAACTTTTGACAAGGTTCAAGAAGCCGAGGCTGCACATTTCCTGCTCAATCTGCGGGATTCGCCCCAAGACCTGTTCGATCACATTCGCAAAGAAGCAGGTGCGGTGATCCTCAAGATCACCTACGGCTACACTGCGGAGGCTCATGGAGCTGACCCTTTTGTCGACTTGGCAGGCAAGACTATGGAAACATTCGCAGAAGCTACGGTGCCTGGCAAATGGACGGTGGACGTCATGCCGTTCTTGAAGTATCTTCCTGACGGCTGCCCTGGTACTGGATTCAAGGACATCGGACGAAATATGCACAACACCCTGAAGCAGTGTGTAGAGCAACCGTACGCATTCGTCAAACAGCAAATGCGCGAGAAGCGTAACAGCCCGTCTTTCTTGTCTCAAGCTATTGAGGAGATGGGCACTGATGCGGAGATGGAGTTCGTCAACAAGTGGGCAGCCCTGTCTTTGTTCACCGGCGGCGCAGATACCGTAAGTTCTGTCGGATTACAAGACTGACACGCATCTCACGTACTGCAGACTGTCTCTTCTCTCATGACCTTCTTCCTAGCGATGATGGTCTTTCCTGAAGTGCAGAAGAAAGCCCAGGAAGAGCTCGACCGCGTCGTTGGAACGAGTCGATTACCCAACAGTTCAGACCGGGACAGACTTCCATACATTATGGCAGTCATGAAAGAGACGCATCGCTGGCATCCCGTCACACCCATGGGTCTCCCACATACCAGTACCGCCGAGGACACATATCGCGGGTACAGGATACCTAAAGGCTCTATGCTTCTGCCGAACACCTGGTCCGTATGAACCCCAAGTCTGAGATATCCATCACTAACAGCGAAACGCGTAGGTGGTTCACTCACGATCCCTCCGTCTACCCCGACCCCATGACTTTCCGACCCGAACGTTTCCTGGAAACGCCCACCCACAAAGCCGAGCCTGATCCACGCAACTTCATCTTTGGCTATGGACGTCGCATCTGCCCTGGTCGATATGTCGCGGATAACGCGCTCTTCATTACAATTGCACAAACGCTCACGGTGTATGACATTGCAAAGCCTGTGGAAAACGGCAAAGTTGTCGAACCGGAACTCAAGTTCGAACCAGGGATCATCAGCCACAGCGTGCCGTATAAGGTGTCGATCAAACCGAGATCGAGGGCCCATGACGAGATGATAAAGAGAGCAGAACAGGATTTTCCGTGGGAAGAAAGCGATGCGAAAGAATTGGAGAACATCAAATGGTAGAAGAATGCCCTGTGCGCCTGTACAGTTCTATGTATTCAAGGAATGGGAGCCTGAGGCTCTTGACAATATATATGGAGTATTGTATCAGATCTCGAACTTCTGCCCTACCAGCTTCTCACTGATGGCCCACAATTTTTCCGCATCCTCTTGGCTTGTCGCGTGAGGCATAAGAGGCTCCGTCCAAACCTGAGCATCGACGAGAAACGCGCCGGAGTGATCTGTCCTTGAAGTAAGCATGACCGTACTGTCAGACATCGTAGGATTCTCACCACTCAGCTCTGGCGCAAAAGCCGCATAGATGCTCGTAGCACCGCCAGCGACCAGAGGTTTGGGTCTCAAGGCCGCATCTGGCATTTTGAAGTCCGTGCCGAGCGCCTTCTCAGCTATAGCTTTGCCTTCGCCAAATTCTTCCATGGTCAGGTTCGTCTGGAGCTTGCTCTCGAGGACCACTGACGATGGAAGAAGTGTTAGTCTCAATGTCGTTGCGATTCATAAGAGCTGGGAAACTTACAGCCTGGGCTGACAGAAAAAGCCAGAACGCCCTTGGAACTCAACTTCGCAGCTAGGGACTTGGCGAAGAATATGTTTGCGGTCTTGGACTGGGAGTAAGCTAGCCAAGGATTATATGCTTTGCCGTTCTGCATTGACTCAGTGATTTTTGTCATCATTAACCATTGTAGACGCTCACATGGAAGTTGACATCATCCCAAACAATGCCTCCACACATGTAACCTTGGCTTGACACGTTCACAATACGTCCTTTAGCAGCGATGATCTTCGGAAGAAGAAGATTGGTGAGCAGAAAATGCCCAACGTGGTTGGCAGCAAATTGGAGTTCGATGTTGTCCTTGGATTTGGTGTAGTTCTTGATTGCCATGACTGTTACGCGGTCACTTCGTCAGCTAAGTCTTCGAAACAATACACGATACGTGTCTTCTCACCTCCAGCATTGTTGATCAGGGCATCGAGCTGGTCGATCCTGGCGTTGATGTCGTCGGTTGCTGCCTTCACCGACGCATTTTCCGCAAGATCGAGCTTGACGAAGGTCGCGGTTACGGATGGGTGGTTGGCCTTGATCTTGTCGATGACTGGCTGTACCTTGGAAATGTCGCGCCCTGCCAGAAGGATGTGTTTGGGAGATGCATTTGCCAGATCCAAGGCGGTTTGTCCGCCGATGGTCCCGTCACTTGGGCCAGTGATGAGAACTGTTGCATGGAATAAGCACCATCGATGCTCTATATGGTGTACAGATGACCTACTTGTTTTACCCTTGATATTGTCTTTGAGGGCCTGGACGACCTCTACGCCTGTAGTGTTCTCGTTGAATCGCGACATCGTAAAGTCGTGCGAGGGGTACCAAGTAGCCGAGGACAAAGAAGCTTTTGAAAATACAAATTCTATCTGAAAAGCAATCGGAATCAATATGAATGATGGTTTGAATGATAGTTAGAAAACAAAAGATGTGCTGTTGAGACTGCACTTATACTTCGAATTTGAGGTCCACTTTAGGAAATGTCCTTGAGAAGCTCGGCCATTTCCCGTTCGGGAAGTGGCCGCACGAACACAAAGAGCAACCCCCGAGCGTACGCCTCGACCTCGATATCGAGATGGCAGTAAGCACTGTGATATAGTACGATAAGAAAGTCACCCTACCGTCATTTTGGTTTCATGAAGGGATTTTAAGATCAGAAACCTTCTGGTGACTCGCATAGTTTGCGGCTTTGATAATAGGCATTTAGAGTGAGAACAATGAGCATACGCTATCAACTTAATGTATTAGACAGTATAACTTTGTCGTTACGACGAGGGAATGGGAATACTTGAAGTATCTGGTAAACCGGAGCCGAAGGGTTGGATCGTGCTGATATCTGAACCACTTCAGCATGCATACGAGAAGCCCGTATCAAACAAGTCATACAATCAGCTCGCGCACTAGGTAAACTTATCGCGAGCAGCAGTGTACAAACCAAAATAACGCTAATAAAAAGCTTTACAAAGCTCGATTAACTTTTATATCTATAACGTAACCGGCAAGCGAGTCGCGCAGGCAAGCGAGTCGCGCACCCATCCAATTTTCGCCACGCGTTATCCTTAAACTACAATGCCTTAACCATCTACTACTCAATTGCTCTATAACAAAGCAAATATTATCCTTGCTATATTAGCTATTAATTCTACTTAAATTTAAAGTGGCCGATGCGCTGCAGCCGCATTTAATATCCCCGAAAGCACGCTACGCGACCGACGCGCTGGAAAGCCTTCCCAACGCGATTGCGAGCCAAATTTAAAGAAGCTTACTAAGCTAGAAGAGGAGGTGATTACTAGGTATATACTTGACCTAGATTTGCGAGGATTTACGCCTGCTCTAGGTGCTGTACAAGATATAGCAAATAAGCTGCTTGCTAAGCGCGGCGCTAGCCAGGTTGGCGAGAAGTGGCCTAGAAACTTTGTAAAGCGGACTCCAAGCCTTACAACGCGATTTAATCAACCCTACAATTAACAGCGAGCTCTCTGCAAGGACCTAGAGCTTATTAGCGCGTGGTTCAACCTAGTAGCGCGTACTAAAGCGATGTATGGGATCTGCAATAAGGACATGTACAACTTTAATAAGACAGGCTTCATAATAGGCAAGATATTAGCTCAGCTAGTAGTCACTAGCTCTAAGAGACGCGGCCAAGCAAAGGCAATTCAGCCAGGCAATCGCGAGTGGGTTACAGTAATCCAGGGCATTAACGCTGGTGGCTGGGTAATCCCACCCTTTATTATCTTTGCTAGCTAGTACTATCTCTCTACCTAGTACTAGGAGGATATACCGCGCAATTAGTATATTATACTAAGCAAGAATGGCTAGACTATAAACAAGCTAGGAGTTACCTAGCTAGAGCACTTTATTAAGTATATAAAGGATCGTCGAGTAGGTATATAGCAGCTGCTAGTAATTAACAGCTATAAGAGCTATAACTTACTTAAATTCCAAGAGCTTTATAAGGAGAACAAGATCTATACTCTCTATATGCTGTCGCATTCATCGCACCTCCTACAGCCGCTTAACGTTAGCTACTTCTCGCCTTTAAAGCGCGCGTACAGGCATCAGGTTAGCAGCCTAATCTGCGATCACATTAACCATATTACAAAGCTTAAGTTCCTGCCAGCCTTCCACGCTGTATACAATTAATTAATTACAAAGGAGAACATCTGCTTAAGCTTCTAAGGCGCTGGCCTAGTCCTATATAATCTAGAGGCGGTGCTATTAAAGCTTGATGTAAAGCTTCGTACGCCAACACCACCTGCGGTAGAGGTCACCCTATAGGAAGCCAAAACACCAAGCAACGCGCGTGAGCTAGGGTCTCAGTTAACATTAATTCGCGATCGCATTCAAAGGCATAAGAGCTTGTCGCCTGCTTCTATCCTTGCGGCTGTTAACTAGCTTAAAAAAGGTGCTAAGGTAATGCTGTATTCAGCAGCATTAATGCGCGATTAGATCGCAAGGCTTAAGAGAGCAAATAAAGCCGCCACAATACGTAGGCAGCGCAAAAGAAGGCGAATTTAGAAGCAGGGCACCCTAACAAAGGCAGAAGGGGAGGAAATTATTGCTTAAAAGGACGTTAAGCAGCAGCTACAAGGCGAAACACGTCAAGGCAAGGCGCGAT